>CM034152.1:493745168-493985711 GCA_019776745.2 Taxus chinensis | reverse complement strand
GTCAGGGTATCTCTCGAATTCTCCATTTTAAGTTCCATCTTTCAGAGGGGGTTGGATCTTAACCATTGGGGGAGTTCCCTACACAATGATAAGTGTATCTCTTGATTCTCCAATATAAGGTTCTCCTCATTTTCAAATGGGGGTTTGATTTCATCTTCGGGGTGTTTTAATGGACTTTGTTGATGTAGGGTGGTGATCAAACAGGGATGACATGACATCTTCTTGGGTGGGGCATCATGGTGCCTCTAGGTCCTTTTAAGAGTGTTAAGTAGGAGCGAGCTTCCCTAAATCTTCCTTTAGGAAAACCTTATGTTGAATAAATTCCCTCGTTCCTGTTCTATATTAGTAAACTAGTACTAAAGAAAATAACTAACTCCAAATATGTGAGGGTTTAAGGTACCTCGAGATGGGATGACAATGGATACAGGCACAAAATGATAGATCCTTCTCTGCAACGAGATAAGTGACCTTTCAATCAAATGAACTCAACAAAAAAAATATTGGATTAGTAGATAGGTGGGTAGGTTTCCTGTGAGAAGTGAAAAATTCCTAGGATGGATGTTAACCCACATTTTGATAAAGATAAATAAAATCAGATATTGATAAATTGGATGTAGCAAAATCTAAACCACAATAGAAACTAAAATGTTAGGTATAAGATAGAAATGTAGATATGATCTAAATGGATGTAAAGTAAATCAAACCTAGGTGGGTCGACGATGACCCGAGACTGCAGAGGGCCAGTCGATGATGACTGGGGCAGATCAACTGGAACAATGATATAAAATGTAGATTTTGAACTAACAATACAATGAGATTGCAGACCAAAACCTACAAGAGATATGGAACAAGATTTGATAGAAATTATGCAGGAAAATTAGAAATCTAAGGATGAATGTAATAAAGACAAATTTGGTCAAAAGTGACAGGTAGATTTGGTGGCGATTGGGAATGGACAGAATATATCTGAGAAGGTAGAAAGAAATAATGACGGGAATCTGAAGATATGAGAAGTTGATAATACATAAAAGAGATTTCTAGGGATCTGAATGACAGAAAAGGAAAAAAATGGAGGTTGGATTGACGACAACCAAGATAGATCTAGGATGAGGTGTATGGAAAATGAAGGATGAGAATGATAGAATGAGGGATGAGGCTATGACATATCTCTAAGGTGGATGATAAAGACCTATAAGAGGATTGGAAAGTTGCAAAGCTGATGCAAAATGATGGCAAGATGGAAAGAGGGCTTCAGACAAACACAAAGTTTCCAAGATCTCCACAATGATGAAAGAGGTCCTCCAAAGGTAAATCCAAGATGAGAGCAATTACTGCTGAGAAGGGGAGAAACCTACAAAAAATAAGCCAAAGCCAAAAGAGACCCATAATTTCATCCCTTTGCAAGGAGGAAGTGAAGGTGGATTTAAAAGGTCGACAATGACTCGAGTAGGTCGTCGGTGACTATGGAGAGCCATCCACTTGGGTTGTGGAACGATACCCAACTCGAGACAAAATGAGCCCAAAGAGATCTTATTAGGGTTTAGAAGAGGTGGGACGAACCAGGGTGTCTAGGGAAGATAAACAGGGAGCTAAGAGGTGAAAAACATTAAATAAAGGAAAATGGATGATGAAATTATTAAATGGAGGCCCAGAAAGGATAAAATGGAGGTCCAGAAAGGATAATATGGAGGATTTAAGAAGAGGGAATGAATTAAATGAGGATTAGAATTAATTAAAGATGATTAGGTGTGATTAAGATAGATAAAATAATGGGATGGGTAAGATAAGATTAAAGGTGGGAAATAATAATTAAATGGATAAACTAAATTTAGGAGGGAAGGGGAAGATTTGAATAGGTGCATGCATGCAAGAAGAGAGTGAACACGGGGTGAGGGGTAGCAATACAAAACATTGGTGTCTACACCTTCTTAAAGTTCCCTTCCTTCAAATGTTCCACAACTGCCTCTTTTTGTATAAATCTATGCTTCACTTATGCTTTACTATCACACTTGACATTTTTATTTATTTTATTAATATTATTGTTGCATAAGTATTTTTCTAATATATTTTCTAGCTTTTTGAATTGTAATTTTTTGGACATAAATATCAAGTCGTTAATAACTAGAAAAAATTATTAGTTTTACCATATTTGATTGATTGTCGTTTATTGCATTATAAAAACAAATTTATTTATTTAACTTGATAGTCACAAAATTACCAATCAAATAATTTTGATAAGATAAAATTATAATATTATACACTAAACTACAAATTCATGATTATGAAATATATAACATCAATTATTTTACATTCTTTTATTTGAAATTAAATGACACTATGGCACTATTTGTTAAGAAGGAATCCAATTGTTTTAAATGAATCTTAGACAGAATATTCTTCAATATTTAATATGACATTTGTAGTTGTATGAATTTTTACAAACCAATCCTAGAGAAAGCATTCTTCATTTTAAAGGGTGTATTTTATATTTTTTATACGTAATTAATTGTAATTGGATTAGATTTATATTGGATAAGATTGGATTCTATGGCGTAAAAAATTCAAAAGAAATCCAAGCATCTTACCGTGCACTTAATTACCCTCTTTTGTGCATTCAACTACTTTTGACAGATGTCATGATTTACAAGCTTGTTTTGTAACCTCTAATTTTGTGGTAGAGGGATTAGTGATGGGATTGTCATATCACCTTCAACTACTACTTTATATAAGTCTTCTCTATAAAAAAATTATCCCTTCCTCCCCTTCTCTTGGGAAGCTAAATAATCAATGGTGTTTAAATTTCTCCCCTAAAACATGGATTCCTCGCTTTAATCGATTCTGGAACTTGAATTTAGAGACAAAAAAATTGTCCATTGGATTCTCACGCTTGTTGAAAGAATATAACATATAGGAGTTGTTGATCTTAAGTTTCCTACTTATGCTAGACCCAAATCTTTTAATCACCTCTTTTGAATTTTTCGAAAAAGATTGTAACACTTGGAAATAGATTCAACATTATATTCAAATTTAAACACTAAAAATTCATGTTTATGAGGTTCTTAGAGAAATATTTATACCATGCTCTGGGGGTTGGTTTCAATCTATGTGGCCATTTAAATTACAATTTGTTTACTTCTTTATCTTGGGCATCAACTATAAAATCTTATGGTTGAGTCATGTACATTATTATTTTAAAATATCCATTCAAAAAAATACATTTTTTACTTATATTTAATGATATTTCCATAAATTCTATCTTAACCAACATTTCATTAAATCCGGACATATGTCTAATAATTTAGACTTATGATATCATCATTTCAGGTTTTATAATTCTTGAAATTGGATTATGAAATTGTCATTATTGATTTTGATCTAGTGTGATATCGGATTCCAATATTGTTATTATTGGTTTTTAAATAGTGTAATATCGGATTCCAATTGTACAAGTAATTGGAAAACTCTTTTTATCAGCAAAAAAAAAATCCTACTATACCCTTGAAAGGTTTGCACTTCAAATAAATAATATAATAACAATATTATTTAAGCTAATTTAAAATCATGGGTATTTTCCCATTCTAAACAAGTAACTTAAGAATATTTTTAATGTCAAAAGGTTTTGTGGCTTCATTTATTAAGGTTTATCAATGTCTAAACTTAATTAATGAGTAATTATGCATATAATTTTTGTAATTCTTAATTCAAGAATTGGGGATTCAAAGCATATAATTTAGTTATTGTAATGAAATCATAAACCATAACCATTTCTCTATAAAACCAAATTTTTTGCCACATATTCAAGTATCTAGACTTGAAAGGTTTACACTTTATAAATTTATTTAAAGAACCATTAAAAATAAGTTAATTTAGAATGAGCATGTGCCCATTATAAACAAGTAACTTATGAATATTTTTAATAGAAGGGTTGAGATGGAGGGGAGAACATGCATTATGCACACTTAATAATGTTCAATTCAACATGTCTAATACATAATTGAATGGTATGATCACGATTGGTATTTTTAGAATTATATGTTTCGTGGCTTTGTTTATTATTAGGTTTATTAGTGCCAAAGCTTAATTAATGGGTTATGCACATAAGTTATGGGTTGTAGACATAAATTTATACAAAGAGTATTTAATTTTGTGGTTGCAATGAAATCATAAAACATGGCCAATTCCTTGAAAAAACCAAAGCATGAAATATTGAACCGAATTCCTTTTAAATCATACCTAATTCCCTGTAAATCGCAACCAGTTCCCTCTAAACTTACTAGCATGATAAATGAATTATTTAGTTTTTTTACGAATTAAATTTATTACATGGTAGAAATTATACTAATAAGACAATGATAAGATTCAACTTCCATAAATGACACGATGTTTTATAGAATTATATGTAAAAATCTTCATTAGTTTACACTCAATATTTCATTTAAATATCAAATAATAGTATAACTATAAAGTTGTATTGGAGCATGCTTTGGAATATATATTTTTTTAAAATGCACATCTTGGTTAAAGGTGATTTCACATACAATTTTTTTATCTTCAATAGTTTCTCCAAGTTAACATTCATTACTATATTCAAGTAGTTCAAGTTATGATTTAATGGCCTCATGTCCTTTATCAACTATCTTTATGAAGCCAGTTTTCCTAATTCTATTTGTTGTCCATTACCAAATGATGTTATCGATATAAATATTTTATTTAAGTTCGTCTGAAATGGTCCATGTTTAATTTTCCCTTAAAAAATCCTTATACAATCTTGCACATTCTCCTCTCCCTGTAGGTTTCCAATATTAAACTCTCACCTTTTTTATTTACATGATTTCCTTCCTGTTTAAGGACAACATCCCCATTCTCTCCCCATCCATATATTTTCACTTTATCTTCATGATCATATAAGAATTTTGTGTCCCTTGAACACATCCTTCGATGTAAATATCATTACTACTTGAGATATGTTGACTAATGTATTCTTCTATGTGAATATGTATGGCTCATTTTATTTGGTCATATATGTATTTTCCTCTACTATTTGTGGCCAAAAATAAACATTTGACCTCGTGTTATAATTTACAGATGGTCTATTCAAAAAATGGAAAACATTTTCCCAATAAATTTTCTTTGGAAGCCAATACTGACTACCTTCACCTATTACACTTTTCCCCCAATGTTCAATATATGATTTTATTCCATTTTTTTCATCTACCATTTATTTAATTTTTAAAAAATATTCCAAAGGAGGTTTTTGTTTTGATAAGTTTGGTTCACCATGATCCTTTGTATGGCATATTTGGATTGGACTAAACCAATTTAAATCATTTATTTTAGTTTTATAATCCATCATTGGTATGCCATCCATGACATGAAATCTAAACATTATAGGTCTATTGATACCCACAATCTTATGGATTCCATCCAATAAGAATGGTTCCACAGAGTCCTTGAAGTTTTATAATTCCTCAATGATGTAAGTATAGAATATACTTGACCCTTCTTGGCATGTTTAGTAAGAGTCCACAATATGTGGCAAAGAAAACGTGTCTACTTTATGTAACAATGTTGTTAATCTTACAAAATTCCCATTTATATAATTATGAGTAAGTCCCACTAGATGAAATCTTAGATACACAATGTTGAATACATTTTGTGCTATCAACATTGATGAAAATCAAAATAAGGTACGATTCTTGCTATCACTCAAAGTATTATCCAATTACAAGTAAAATATTTCCTAGCAACACTAGAAAACCAAGATTTTTAATTGTAAAGTATTTCCTTATACCCTTTACATTTTTTTTGCACATCATTTTGTAATAGTGAATCATGTAATGGTTATTTGGATGATCCAAAATGGTACAATAAATCTCCATAATCATTAATTGCGGGTCCTTTGAGCTTCCTGAGACACAAATATAATCATGTGACTCTGTAGTTTGTTCCACACTAAAAAAATGGTAGGAAAAAGTGTCTAAAACCACCTGTTTTGTGTCCATGTGTGAGTATACTAGATAAAGTAATGGGTAGGTTCATAATACTAGTTATTGACTTTGTTTATTTTCCCATCCTTCATATCGAGGTATTTATTTTGTCTATTTTATCATGCAAAATGCTGAACAATCCATGAGGATGTTATTCTTATTGAAATCTATGGGAATAGTATGTTGCATGAAAACTTTGAATATATGAACATTGTTCCATGTTTGTTCCTCTTAAAGTTTTGAGAGTGCTTCTCGGCATGTGGCAGATCTATGATTTGTTGTACAAATCTCAACATCTCATAACACTTTGCAAAGATAGGTAATTTTTTGCAATAGAAACGTGTTGAAATATTTTTCTCATTATGTTGTTGAAGCTTGGTTGTACAACATAAGAGGAAGTATAAATAAGTCAAGGTCTTCTCGTCACACTTAATTTCGCAATGAAAGTGTAGGAATAAACCTATGAGAGAAATTTTTCTCCATCTTATCCTATAGGTTGAATTCAGATGCAGAGAGATATCTAAATTTATATCAACTATTCTATCGATATGCAAGCAATTTTTTGTGGTGGTATTTGACCTTTGTTTCTCTTTTCTAGTAGTTACCATTCACTACATGCATGTACTACCATTTATCCAATAAAATTTATTATTATAGAAGGTAGCTCCTTTTGTACCTCATAAAATTTACACCATGCACGCATTGTAAAAACAATCTATCCCATAAAATTTCATTCTATGTACCTCCATAGATTGGTTTCCCACATTAAAGATGGCTTTTTTGTTAATTCATGAAACACAATTATTTCTGTCGATTTCATTGAGGAATCTAGTTTTGTGCCATAGGTTTTGAAATCTAACTGAAGCAAGAGGATTTTTTTTGAGATAGTTAGATTTGCAACAATTAAACTCCATATTTTCCACTTCATCCATAAATAGTGACCATTTTTTATCCTCATCATATTTTTGATTTGATGGATTAGCTAGATGAGCATCTAATTTTTGACATTTTTTAGCATTGTAAGATTTTCTTATCACTTTTTAAGAATGATTGTGAATAGTGGCGTCAAAATAAATTAGATAAAAAAATTGAGGTTGTCACTCTTCTAATGCATCTCACATGATGACCTAAACCTCTTTTAGGACTTATTTAAATTTAATATCCATGTGAGAACTATTTATGTCAGCTAATTACCCAACTAACCATTATATGAGAGATCCTTCAGTTAGAGAGAATCCTTTACAAGGAGGTTTGAATACTCTATTAACATGCACACTAAAGCTATTGACATCCAATCTCTTAAATGTACAATGTATCCTTCAAGAACATTGGTAATTATTCCCTTTGTAATATATTTTCTCTCATATGAGCATAAATGGATTAATTTAGTAGCAATTCCCTTGAGATTCAATTTGTGTTGACCATTGTGTATAAGTTGCAGACCATCTAGTTCAACACTTTTTTGCTTAATCATAAGGGCACTTCTTGTTTCTGATTCAATAAAATCTGATAATTCTATTTAAATATGAATGCAAAGATCTGTTATAAATGATATACAATGACATACAAATATTAAATGATTTAATTAATTTTAACTATGAAAGGAAATGAGAGGGGTAAAGTATTTATCTTAATTTTGATTATCCCGTAGTGAGTTTGGACTGGATAATGTGATGAAACAAAAGAAAAAATTGTCATAATGAACCACAAAAAAATGCAATAGAAGTGGAAATGACTAGACTATGGCACCTGGTGAGGGATATGGGCACCTGTCTAGCACCCTGGCCTATTTTTGGTAGCTGGGTCTGTAGAAAAGGTCAAAACCTAGTTCTGATATGGTCACTAGGGCTTCACACTTGTTCACCTTTGGTCACCTGTATGTCACACTTGGATCATTGAGGTACCTGTAAACCTACACACAAATATCCTCCACGAAACCCTAAAAAAGACATCAAATCCTAAAAAATAAAGATGCAAAATGAGGGGTCGGACTTGTCCTCAGTTGTCACAATGGTGAATTTATGACTGATTTTTGCACTACATCTCAGACCCAATATCGTTCTATGTGTTTGTGTGTGATAGTGCTCCTAGGTCACCCTCGCTACCAATGATGCCAAGATAGCGGTGGTAGCTACATAAAATGCAAATGTGTGGATGGAATAGAATGAATCCCCTTCCTATGCAGTATGTATGTAGAATAATGTGCCCAAATGCAACACTTTGATCTATGTAGATAGTATATCCCTTGACAAGAATTATTTCACCCTTATAATGGTATGTATGTTGTGTTTATATAGGGATATCTTGCTTCAAATTTCAACACTAATGACCCGACATGCCAGCTAGTACCTCAGGATATGAGAGGAAAAACCAATAATATCAACCTCAAATGTCAAAAATAATATCAAACATAAAGAGGACACAGGCACCCATGAAGGACAGGACATGTCCAGTCTTGAGCTAGTGTCTAGTCTTGGGCCCTAGTGTCCAGAGATGAGTGATGAAAAATGAGTGAGGAGTGATAGGCAAGGATCCTTGTCACCTGACCAGAACTATATGCATGACACACAAGTGTGAAAGATAAAATCAATATAAACTAATAAGAAAAGTGGATGGACTATGGAATGGGTCATTAGTGAATAATTTTCTTACATAACATCCATATATAAAACAATATACTTTGTAGTATAGTAAATAGTAGTAAGTGCGTGATTTTGTGTCTAAAGTTTCCCCCACTTTATGTTGGTGAGAAAAAATCTTGGTAATATAAAGTAGATAGAGATGCATACCTGAGAGAAGTTCGAAGAATACCATGTTGCAAAAGTACACATAAATTTGGTATAAGTACGTTTTGATTGAGAACATATAGCCTGAGGAACCATAAATCAATGTGTTGATCCATGCAGTGTAACAAGAGACATGGGATAATTATGAGGAGCGCTAAGTGAGATTGATGATTGTGATGTTGAATGATTAGAGATTTTGATTTTTGTCATTGATGGAGATGTGATGGGGTAGGGACTGATCAGTTCCTAACCCGATTGCGTATGTGTGAAAAACTAAGGATTTGGGCATCCTGCCACTAGAGGAAGAGTGTAGGGAGAAAGGTCTGGTTTTACCCTCCAACTGTAAGTAATCCTCAAAAAAATCTATCCGCTGTAAATGGAAAAATATCATATTTAATTGATTTGGATCCAATTTTTGATTAAATGTGATAACCCATATAGGAGTAGTATATGAAAGGAAATGACATCTCATTTCCCCCACTCCACGGGTGTCACTGTAACGTGTATGTGGTGGCTTCTATGTTAAGTCATCTAAAAGAAGTCGTAAAATGTAGAATAACTTCCCATGTTAGGTCATCTAGGAAAGTGGGTATATAACTCCCAACTTAGGTCATCTGGGAGGATAAACACGTTGCATTTGTTTCGATTGGTTGGTATTGATTTAAATAGTAAAATATTTGTGTTTTTGATATTTGAATGTGTGTGATTGACTAATTGGTTACTCATGGAGATATTTTATGCTTGTTGCCCCTAGGTTAGCTCATTAGGGTGAATCTCTAGAAACTGATGTGAAATGTCCCATGGTGTACGAGAAAATGTTCGATAATGATGGGTTCTAAATATAGATTGATCATGTATTGGTGCAAGGGGAATTATAAGATGAACCCAATTGTATGCCCCCCTTTCAGTGAAAGGGGGAGTGGTGATGAAAATGAACGTTGATCCGAAAAAGCACACCATGATATAATGGAAAATATATGAAAGATATCACAAAAGTGTGTGTATATCGAATGGAAATGGTGTCAAGGAAAATATTATGTGTGATGAATGTGTATGATATGGTAGTAGGAGAATTCTTGAAAATAATAATGCGAACAGGACAAAAATTAGAGTAAGGAAGCTCAAGGTATGATTGAAATCATGTAATGTGTATTAGCTAAGAAAATGATCGAAAATAATGAAAATAGTAAGGTGGGTAATGGAGAGTTAATATAAATATTAATGTGAAAAATTGAATACAAAACTCATTTTTTTATTACACTTAGTGTGATTATGAGCTCTAGGTGTGCAAATATGCCTCAAGTGAGAGCACCAAGGTTGAGTTGGTTCGAGATGGTGGTGGTAATTTTGTGGATAATGACATAGAACAGATGAGGGAAGTGTGATGGTTTTTTTACAAATGGACTCGACTTCATACTGAGGTCCATTTGATGAATTTTCACAAATGTTATTTTGAGGTCAGGGATTTTGGACCATTAGATAAGATTTTATGCCATGCAATGATGACCTCGGGACATCGATTGCATGGAGTGGTAATGTAGTATCTTAGGAATCTTGTTCTGGGCGATTCATGACATCTGTCATCAAAGGATGAGAGGAGGAGAGAACAATATAGTTCCTAGGCATGATCTGTTATTGGCCCACCTGTTATAGGGATCTGATAAATTTGTTTACACGAGGAGCATGGTTATAAAATGGTAATGGAGCTACCACATTGTTACATGTATGGGCCTATGAGCACATTATGGTATTGAGGCTAGTTGGTGGACCAGGAGGAGAGTGGGCTAGAGCCGGATATATTTTTAGGAGATGGGTAGGTATTCATGGCAGGAAGATGGATACGAACACTTATAGAGCCATGTTAGATCATATGGGGCTAGAGGCCATGATATGGAGGCCATACCGAGACTATGGAGGATGGCCAAGAGGATGTAGTAGATCTATAATGCATTTTTACAGACTATGTGGTTAGAGGATCGGTTTCTAGGGGTGACCAGGTTATTTTAGGTGAAGCACATGTCACGAAAGTTTGGTATGGTCCAGGATGTGCCCCCAGAGCCATATGTATGGGTGAGAGCTATCAGGGTACCGAGAAGGGCCAGAGCTAGACCAGATCCCACATGAGTGCAATTAGTACCTCCCAAGCAAGACGAGGTAGATGCAGTGATTGATTGATATATGTGAATGACGTGGGGTGTACAGAGGCCTACCGTGCATGGTGGGCATCACATCGGGGTATTTTGTTTCTAGTTTTTACATGTGACAAGAGCACTTCCAGGGAGGAAGTAGAGGGGAAGAACATTCCCCCTATAACATCATATCAGTGATAGTAGAGTGTGAGTATTTGTATAGTGATGTTTGATGATTCATTATTTGGTGGATCAATTATTGTTGTCTTTGTCTAAGTTGGTGTTTAATGGATGTAGGTGATGCATATTGGTCACTGATTATGGAAACATATATCCACATATTAACGTGGAATGTTCCCACTGATGCAATCATGGGTGGAGGTATGCTAGACCATGTAGATGATATTGTCGGTGAGCATGCCCATTTTTTCGAGCTAGTGGTGATAAGCAGCAACATGTTATACATGCTACTATGTGAGAAGGATGAGGCACACGAGGAGACCCAATGAGCTAGAGAGGTTGTGGGTGGTAGTCCCCTAACACAAGATGTATTTACATGGTACATGGAGTTATAGGGTCATTTTGCAGAGCAGGATACTGAGGTGACATTATTGCGGAGGTAGGTGGAGAGATATAGGGGCCGCATTCAGAGGTAGAGTGAGCAATGAAGCTTCTAGTTCTAGAGCTCTTTCAGTGGCAGATAGTGATAGCGATGACGAGATATGATATGTATTGATGTATTGATGTAGGGGGAGTTTTCCCCTAGTGATAGGATGTTTTGTAACTATGATTGTGAACGATACACATACACACACATATGGATTTATTGGCATATGATCATTGTATTTTGATGTTTATTGATGTGATGATGTGATGATTGGGACTTGTATTTTGATTTATGATGCATTGATTATTGTTGCTATATGTGATGTGTGATGTGTTCAGTATTGTTTTGAATTGATTTGCAATGGGTAGTTGTTGATATTGAATAATGTGATTATATATAGATAAATGATGAGATAGTGTATATGATGATAGATGATGTATGTAATGTGATTGCAAAAAAGTGTATTGTACGTATGCATAAAGTTGTGATGAATGATAAAGTAAAAATGACTAATGTGTAAAATTTTGAGATGGTCATAATAGTGTAGTGAAGTGCATGTTAGTATGATGAAGATGGGGGGAGAATAGTGATGCCCCACAGTGTATAGATGATAAGGTTCATTTATATAAGACCCCTCAGTAGTCAAGAATGAACCGTAAAGCAAGAGTGTGTCATCGGAAGTGATATGATAGTGTGCGTGAGATAGATTGATCAATAAGCGTGTAGCACAAGAGTGATGAGAGGTTCTTATTGTAACAGATCCCTCAACAACCATGTAAGAACCATAAGAACATGAGTGCATCATCGGGGGGTAAGGTGATAGAAATCACCTACCAAAGACCAAGCTTACGGCGTGGAGTTGTGAAAGCATGTGGAATGAAAGCAACATGAGTGTATGAGCCAAACTGAATGTCATGTGGAATGACACCAATGATGGGTGATGTTAAGGGTGGTAAGTGGAGATGTTGAGGGCTATGGAAGCCAATGTGTAGTAGTAGCATGACATAGCAAATGAGATGGTGTAGTGGTGGATAGATGAGATGGAGAGCACACATGAGTAACAACCTATGGTGGTGGATGAATAATAACCTTAGAACTAGATGAAGGAGATAAATCAACCAGAGTAACAACATGCCTATGTGGGAGTGGAGACATAGACCTCATGAGAGTGAGAGCCAAAGGAAATGACACCCTTATCTTCTAATTTTTGTAAGTGATCATGAAGGGTGTAACAGTCATTGTTGTGATGTCAATTGATACAATGATAGTTACAGTAAGGTCTATCATGCTGTCATTACAAGCGGTGAGGTGGATGATGCTGATTAGAAGGTAAGTGAATCAAATGCTTGTCAAGCAAGGTACACATACATCATGAGGTCTAACATGATGAGAAAAGTGTAATGGATCCCGTGAAACAGGTGTAGAAGTTTGAGGTGTAGCCCGATGCGGAGGAGGAGATGAAGGACACTTATGTAATGGAGAAGACTGAACTTTCTTGTTAGGTGGAGGAGATGGAGACTGTGGAGGCTACTCAATAGATGGGAGTGGAGAAGAACTAGATGATGCAACAGTAGAAATGATAGGAGGAGGATCTATAACATGTGCAACAATGAGATCTTGTTCTAGATCAATGACCTTATAGCATAAGAGTGTGAATGATTCACATGTGTCATATTGCAATTGTTGTTTTAAAGCAGGAATCAAACCACGACATAAGATGAATTTCTTTTCTAAGTTAATGGGCTGGAAGACTAACTGATGCATGTAAGCATTGAATCACAAAATGTAATCAATGATAGGTTCTGTTTTGCCTTGATGTAAGCCAGGTAGATGATCATATGTGACTCTAGGGCCATTGTTGAGTATGAAGCGATGAAGAAAATATTCTTCCATCTCACAATAAGTACTAATATATTCAAAGGGTAGATGTGTGTACCATTGGAGAGCATCATTAGTAAGGCTATGGTGAAAGGATTTGAGTAACAATCGATCATTAGAGTATGAAGCCATAGCCATACGGTAATGTTTGAGATGAAAATAGGGATTTCTAGTACCATCAAAGCATGAAAATGTAGGCATAATGAAATCCTTAGGAAATGTTGAATTGTGAATCTTTTTCGGAATAGGATTTCCATGCAAAGAATTATTATCAATAGAAGCATAATAGGCCTTGTTTTCTAGTGTGAGAGATTGGACTTGAGATTGTAAGTGGCCAACAACATGCATGAGTGATAAGATGTCCTTGTGGAGGAATAGTAGAGGATGGAAATAATGTATTGAGTGGTTGAATTTTCCATTATGAGTGATCATAGGAATGTCAAGAGGAGACATAGAAGATGTCGATGTTAAGGGCACACTAGATATGGATTTCGAAGAAGTAATAGGTGGTGAAGAACATGGAACCTTAATAGAAGTAGTAGGACTAGCATCAGAAACATCATTAGGAGATGATGTAATAGAAGGAGATGAATCATGCATGTTATTAGAGGCAATCTCAAAAGAAGATGAAAGCAGAGTGGGGGATTCACATTCAAAAATATTCAAAGAAGTAGAATCATGACTATCAAGCATCTCATCAAAATCGAACAAAGATTTATATGGAAAGATTTAATTAAGTGTATCATCAACATATAATAAAGGAGGAGGAGAACTAGTATGTGATGCATCATGAGAAACATTTTCAGAAATGGAAGGAGTATGAGATGCAACTATAGAATCATCTGAACTAGTATGAGAAACATAATCATGCACATGTTTATTGTCTTCTTGTTTGTTAGCTAAAGCATTATCATCAAGATTAAGCATAAAACTAATAATAACATCATCTAAGTTCTCATTAGAAATAAAAAGAGTGTGGCTAACTGAATAACAAGGTCTACAACCAGAAAATATTGTCGGATCAGAAACAATGCTAATGGTAGAATGATCAAAGATAGTAGGTGCATTGCATTCATTAGCTAAGAGTTGTCTTTGAGTATCATCTGGAAGAAAAACATTGTGATACATAACAGTGAGTTTGGATATGGTTGTTTCATCATAAATACGATTGATACTCACATGAGGCATGACTAGCTAGAAGGAGAAGAGCTATCCTTAGCCATTAGGGTTTTAGTGGATCCTAGGGCAAGAATTTCTAAGCTACAGGGTTCACCAAAATGATTCAATAAAATCTAGTTATTTTATTAAAATCTAAATGCAAAGATCTGTCTATAAATGATATACAATGAAATATAAATGCTAAATGATTTATTTAATTTTAACTATAAAAGGAAATGAGAGGGTAAGGTACTTATCTTAAATTCATTTATCCCACAGTAAGTATGGACTGGAAAATGTGATGAAATAGAAGCACAAACCATCACAACAAACCACAGAAAAATGTAGCAGAGGTGGAAATGGTTGGACTGGGGTGCTAGAGAGGGATAGGGGCGCCCACAAGTGCCCTAGGCTTGTTTCTAGGCACTTAGGTCTACAGAAAAGGTCAAAACCTAGTTCTAATAAGGTCTCTAAGGATTCACACTTGTTCACCTTTGTTTACCTATATGTCACACTTGGATCGCTGAGGTACCTGTAAACCTGCACATAAATATCCTCCTGTAAAACCCTAAAAAAGACATCAAATCCTAAAAAATAAAGATGCAAAATGAGGGGTCGGACTGTCCTCAGTTGTCACAATGGTGAACTTACAACTGAGTGATGCACTACATCTTAGACCCAATGTAGTTTTGTGTGCTTGTGTATGTAATAGTGCTCCTAGGTCGCCCTCATGCCAATGATGCCAAGATAACAGGAAATAGCTAGATAAAATGCAAATGTGTGGATGGAATAGAATGAACTCCCCTTCCTATGTAGTGTGTATGCAGAGTAATGTGCCCAAATGTAGTCCCTTGATCTATGTAGATAGCTAGCCCTTGATAAGAATAGTCTTCCCATATAATGGTATGTATGTCATGTTTATATAGGGATATCTTGTTCTAATTTCAAAACTAATGACCTGACATGCTAAATAGTACCTTGGGATATAAGAGAGAAAATTGAAAAGACCGACCTCAAATGTCAAAAATAAGATCAAACATAAAGAGGACACGTGCGCCCAGGATGGACAGGAGCATCTGGCACTAGTGTCCAATCCTGGGTGCTAGTGTCCAGAGACAAATGGTGAAAAATGAGTGAAGACTGATAGATAAGGATCCCTGTGACCTGACCAGAACTATGAGTATAAGTAATAAGTGTGAGAGATAAAAGTAATAAAGACCAACAAGACAAGTGGATGGACTATGGAAAGGGTCATCATTGAATACTTTCTCATGCAAGATCCATCTATAAAACAACATACTTGGTTTTATAGTAAATAGTAGTAAGTGCATGATTTTGTGTCTATAGTTTCATGGAAAATCAAATGTTTTATTTACCAAACTATTGATTTATTAGTTTGTAGAAAGTTTGAGCAATCAAAACAAAAATTTACCACATTTTCGAGCCATACACCAAAATTCAAAGGACCCAACCTTTCTCCATTAATTTTATGATCTTCTAACACATGAGTTATATAATCCATGGCTATTTCATCATCTTTTCTAGAACATTTGTGTTTGAGAATGACAATATATGTGAAAAAATCAGTTCTATCTTTAAGACATGTATTGATGGTGCTTTCAGTATCATCACAACAATCTTCGTCATTCTCTGCATTGTAATCCTCTGAGCCACTAAAAATGTGATCACTACAAATACTGGGGAGAATGGATGAATCTGCATGCTTTGACAATTCACTCTCTTCCCAAGCAATGTAGTATCCTTTATTCCTGACATTTGCCAAGGTTTCAAATTCATCAAATGAAAAAGAAATTTTTACTCTTCCATCCAATACTATGTTAACATTGACAACAACAAATCCTCTTCCTACATCTCTGTAATGTAGTTTTCTCCTACTTGGATATACTCTACCCTCTGTAACTTTGTTACCTTTTGAGAACAAGTCCACATTATCATCCTATACAAATGCAAGAGACATCAATGTTATAACAACATAAAAATAAATTTTGTGAGATGAAAGCAAATATGTATAACCATTGCAAAAAATAAATTAAAAAATTGTCATGTATGTATAACCATAAAAAATATGGATGCACATAGCACATGAGTTGTAAATGACTATAATTCGGTAAGGTTTGAAAATACTTCTAAATTATGAATATAATAAAAATTTACATGAATATAATTATAACATGGATTCCAAATTATGATTGAAATCGACCTAATTGATTTCAAATGATGGGAATAAATAAAGGTTACAATTCCATTTGCATAAAATTAAGGTAAGAAGAAACTTGACTGTTAACCACTTCCTCCAAGTATCTTCCTCATAGTTTCTATATATTGCTTTTACGAGACTTCCTCACACTTTCCATATTCCCTAAATATGAGAATGGACATTTGTCCATTCTAAACATTCTCATTAATGGATCTAATCCTTATTCATTCTATATGTTACTCGTAGGATAATATTTCTCATTATTTCTATATTGAGTTTATGAGAATGGGCATATAATCATTCTCATCACACTCATAATACAAGTATGTTCCTAATTCTTTTTAAGTGTATCTTCTTTTACAAGAATTTTCCTCATTCTTTCAATTAATTTCCTAATAATATGAGAATGGACATATGTCCATTCTAATCATTCTCATAAATTTTAATTTAGTATAGAATGGGAATATGTCTATTCTAAGGAATTTTTAAAAAGTATAGGAAGGAAATATGTCCATTCTAAGAAAATTTTAAAAATTATAGGATGGAATATGTCCATTCTAAGAATAGTTGGCATATGCACATGCCCATTATTTCTATATGTTGCTTATATGAGAATGGACATATTTTACCTACTTGTATGCCACTATGAAACCAATCACTTGATTATGTAAAGGGGAATTGAATAATGAATATGTTAAGTGTGTATTTGTGTAGATGTATGTTTACACGCAGGGGGTTAAGCCCTAGGAATACTAGGCAATTGCTTAGGGTGATAGTAGTTAGGGGGCACCTAAATCTAAATATTTTCATTATTTTTGGTCATATTAGAACTTAGCATTATTTTTTATTATTGGTAAATAGTTTTGGTGGGACTATACCCAATTACAAGGAAGGCTCACCAGCCAGATATAACAACGAGAACACAACAACAAAAGAGAAAAACTAGAAGTAACATCGTTATCCAAGGTAACCAAAATCGGGGAAAAACAAAGAACAAAAGAAGGATGTAGCCCGCAGCTAGACCGCAAAAAAGTAGCAACTATACAACAAAAGAAAAGCACAGAAACAACCACAATCCTGAATTCCACATGCCCAAGACAGACTATTTTTTGGATGCCCTTTTGATTCTAGAATAAATCGTCTATAACGAGGTAAAAAGTGCCAAAGTAGTTGTGTGTGTTGAGTCCGAGGAATCCATGGTCATATTCCTCTCTTTTTCATTTCCCCATAGAGTATCAGGGATCCCACTTAACCTTACAATGCTCCGGACCTGATGTTCCAGGAAATCACCAATGGCTTTAAAAATAGCCAAATTATGCTTGTGTCTGTCCTTTGCTCTTCCCATCCTAATATCAAGAGAGCTCAGCTTCTTGTAAATCTTAGAGAACTTTTCCTTAGCAATTTCACTCTCTTCCTCAAATTTTCTCTTTCCTTTTTTCTTGCTCAACTGCGGAAAGTCCTTCTGCATCTGTTTAACCTCCATCCCCAGAGCATCCAGCCTAATATTATTCAACTGCAGGATCTATTCAGTACGAGTGTTGCTGATGTGAAGCAGGTTCTGGGCAACCTCTAAATCCTTGGAGCTCCGGAGGATCCGGCCAGTAGTAGGAATGTTAGCTTTCACTAGGTTCTTGGAATTAGACTTGGAAGGGGTGGCAGGCATGGTAAAGGGAACAGAGGAGGTGGAAATGAGTGACTCATTGGAAGTAATTGGAAAACCAGGGTACTTGGTAACACAGAGCATGTGAAGTAAGAGGATAAGACCCTTATGTAAGGGAATAACTCAGGCATGCTTTTGGAAGTCAAACACAGAACACTGAAGAGAATTAAGGAGATAGTGTGGGAAACAAACAATAAGATCTCTTCTGAAGTGATTTAAGAAAACAAGATGCTTTATGGGGACCATTTTATATCTCCCCTCCAATGATATGTACCTAACCATCATGTTGGTCACTTCATCAAACGGAGCAGGGATGGAACTTACCTTTAAACCAACAACAACAAAATCCAGCTCTTCTCCCTCATTTGTAAACTTCTTGGCCTCAACTGTCTTATCCACCCTCTTACTAAAGAACCAAAATCTGTCCAATGCTAGGCCTGTGACCTCAACTATCAGCTCTTTGTTGATAATAATGATATGCCCACCATACTGGACTCTCCTATCCTTCCACTCAGTAGTAAATTGGACCCAGATATTCAGGTCTTGCCCCTGAATTCGCTTGATGAAATTAGAAATGCCCCCTTTGTGTAGTAGATTCCAAAGGATCACATTGTTTTTCCAAGCTGGGTCATAACTCAGCTCTAAATGATACGAAGCCCCTCCCATATTTTTCTTCTTCCTGTAGATTTGGAAAAAATCCTGCTCGAAACCCTTGTAAGGGACTGCAATTTGCCTGTATCTGTTCTGAAATTTGAAATTCCTCCCGTCTGTGCAAGCCTTGATTTCTTTATAGTTACCGTAGAGAGGGGGACACAAGTGAGATATTTCACTTCCATTAAGATCTATACCCTGCCATAATTGTAATTACGCCACATATGTATTTCCATTATTATCCTCATTAATATTGATTTGAACCTCCTTAGGGATGTTGTTTGTATTATTCCACATGGTGAAATTAATGTTAATGCCCACATTAGCCAAAGTGTCCACTGCCCTATTCCCCTCTCTATAGGTGTGTCTTATAATAATATGCTCAATATTATCACAAATAATTCTGCCTTCCATAATAAATTCCTTGATGGTCTAGCTAGGAGGAGAAGCCTAGTTGAGATGATTGATAATATTAAGAGAGTCTCCTTCCAAGATTAAATTTTGGATATCAAGATATTTTGCAATCCTAAGCCCCTAAAGAGCAGCCAGGGCTTCAACATAGTTGTTTGTCTGAATCCCCATTTTTCCGGCATAAGTAAAAACTAAGCAACCTTTGTGATCCCTTATAATTCCACCCCCAGTTGCCATACCAGGATTACCCTTAGAAGCACCATAAAAATTGAGTTTATACCAGTTTCTCTCAGGAGGGATCCAGTGGACTAGAGACCTATCAATATTTGAGGTATTCCTTATCACCCTTCCAGCATCTCCAATATTCCAATTGGATAAAATGTACTCTTCATCAACAGGATATTTTTTGTTTTCAGGGGGTTTAAATCTCCCGATATCAGCTTTAACAACATGCCCAATCTTAGTGAATCTGGTCTTGAAATTCTGATTGTTATTTCTGAAGATAATATCATTCCTATCTTTCCATATTCTCCAGATAATATGGGGCATGGTTAGCTTCCAGAGTCTTCTCACAATGCAGTGTTTAAAGGGGGGGTTCTATTGGGTCCAGAATTGAATGAAGTCCTTAGGGACCGCCCAAAGGATATTAAACTTGGAAAGGGCATGGCTCTAAATCATGGTAGCATAATCACAATGGATAAGCAAATGTTTAATATCTTCAGAATCTTTTCTACAGAGATGACATCTATTGGGCATGATGAATCCTTTCTTAATCAGGTTATCATTGGTAAGAATTCTACCTCTGAGAACAAGCCAAAAGAAAAACTTTATTTTAGGGGTAAGCTCAGTCATCCATATTTTGCTCCAATCAAATTCATTCTGGGTATTCACAAAGTAGGAATTATATCTAGCTTTCACCAAATAGGCCCCATCTTTAGAGTTGAACCAAACAATTTCATCTTTGATATCCAATCGATTCAAAGGAATGAGATCCAGATGATCCTGAAGAGATGACAACATAGAGTCCTCATTCATACCATCCACAGAGATCTGTTTCCATCTCTTAATTTTACCATCAATTTCCATATAGTCAATGACCTTAGTACCATATTTCTCTTCCAATTTCTCCTTAACTACACCGAATCTTTCATTGAGGCTCCCATTAGACCAGTGATCATTCCAAAAACTGATATCCCTGTAATTTCTGAGTTTCCATCTACTACCTTGATTGATAAAATTCCTAGTAAGAATCAGATTGTTCCAGAATATAGAGCCATGAGGAAGAAGTTCAGAGTGTAGAAAGGAGGAAGCAGTTTGCTGACCCTAATATCTATTCTTGATGATATCAACCCAAGGTTGATCTTCCGAGATTAATCTCCACCCCATTTTTGTAATTAAGGCCATATTCATTTTGCCAATGTCTTTTATACCCAAGCCTCCAATCCTTTTAGGAGTACACACTTGATCCCAGACAACTGGGTGATACTTGAATTTTTTCTCCATTCCATGCCAAAGAAAATGTTTATTAATTTTTACCTAAAGTCAATATTAATTGACCTTTTTATTGATATTATTATAATGTAATATAAATTTATGATATACAGATAAAAAAGTACTATAATATTTTTGCAAGTAAAAATAAATATACATATTTTAAAGTTAATATGATTTTGTTGTTATTTTTACCAATTCTCTAATATCGCTCTAGCTAATTCAAGTGTGCATTTTTTCTGAAAAAAGGTTCATGTTTTTTAATAATGTTACTGGTGTGACTAGTAGAGGAAACAATAATTAAACGAAATAATTATTTAATTCTCTATTACTAATATTTTGGGGGAAATGTCTCTTTAGTATGGAGGAATTAATAGGTTTGATCTATATACCACTCTTCATAAAACCATAGGAGTTACCTAATAATTTTAATTGATTTGCAAAAAAATGGTGCTTTGTTCAGTTTTGAGTCCCATCACTTACTTGATATTGGTAAAGAAGATGAGTAAACAACCTTGTATAAAAAGTTGTATTTTTTACATTCCAAGCACCTCTTGTGATTAATTTTCTACATCGATGGATTATTACTTGTCCTTATTTGGAAATTTTATAGGATATTTTTATTCCTTTTGTATACCAATCTATGTAAATTAGTGATTTATTATGATCCTTTTGCAAGTTTTACAATACGACAATGTACATAAATTTTATTTAATTATTTGATGGGAAAAAATACTAACTAAAATTGTAAAAAGGGTGTCTGCTTCACTTAATTTTTTTTATTATGGTAAAAGGTGAAGGTTTTGATAGGACCCACATCCATATTACAAAAGGCCCTTAACCAACCAGATAAGCTTGATAAAACATAAGAGTAGTTAGTCTATGGACAAAAAAGAAACCATAATCCAAAACTATCGAGTAGGTCCCACAACTCGGGCTATATAGGTATATTAGTCTTAAGTTCATTCAGAACACTAATCACAATAGAATCCACAATTTTTCTAGCAAGAGTTTCAGTAACACCGAACATTTCCTTACATCCATTTTGGAGATGGAGCCAAGTTTCATCCGCAGAGTCTTTCCATTTTTTAATGACTTTAAAAAATTTGTTGATGTTACCCACAACTCCATGAATAAGCTCCACAATAGTTTCAAGACTCTTTTCCATAACAACATAGTGTTCCAAATCTGTATCTGGATTGACCGTATCCTCAACAACATCCTCGTCGAGATCCTTAGCAGCGTCCTCCTCGACATCCTCACTAGAAAATTCCTCAGCAAAATCCTCTACAACATCTTCCTCTGCATAATCTTCACCATCCCCTTCATCATCATCTGCTGCAAAACAATTTCCTCCTCAACCTCATCAGATTCATTCATTTTTTCGTCAGAGCTAGAAGGAATTGGGGATTCTGGGTAGGATTTATTAATGTTGAGTAGAATCTCAAGAATCGGATCATATTTTGTAGAACCCGAAACATCCAATGAAGGAGGAACTGCACCCACAGATTTGGGAGAGCGGGAAACACGAGTGGGAGGGGAATTCACCGCCGGGGACTGAAAATGGGTAGGGGGAGGGGAAGCAATGCCATGGTGACCAGTATTATCAACCTCTGGGTTGGGGGAAAGAGAGGATTTAGTCAACACTGAAGGTGAAGAGGGGCGGGGCAGGGGGGAGGTAGATGCAGAGGGAAAAAACCAGTAGAGCCAATAATAGTGGAAAAATGTTTCAGAACACGAGAATCCGTAACATGTTTAAAGAATAGGTAAATTAAACCATGATGAAGTAAATTACCTTCACCTGCTCAAGCCTTTTAGATAGACAAAACTAGATACTGGTGAAGAAAGTTGGCTAAGTTAACCTTACCACCATTACAGAAGTGAGCAAAAATTAAAAATTGTAGCCTGTAAACCAGCTTGTATCTGCCCTCCAAAGAAATGTACCTCATAATCTATTCTGCATCTCGATCCTAGGGGTCCTTGAGAGAGGTACACTCATATCCTGATTTGTAGAAGTAAAATTTCTCCTTTCTTTTGGCTAGAAAGGCCGCCATTTCTACCTTTAATGACCATTTAAATTAAATATCACCATCATTGGTGAGTCTCGTCACTTCCACGATACTCTCCACCAAGATTTCAAACTTTGTTTTACCCACTTTGACATGGCCATGCTTCTAGGAAGATAGAACACTGCCAGACACTACCACAGAATGCCCTGAAATCCTTTCAATAAAAGTCGTGACCCCGTTCTCCTGAATTATTTTCCACACCACCTCATCTTTTTTCAGGTCCTAGCAATTCATAGGCTCCAACTAAACCAGAGAGCACCCCATGTTTTTTTGGTGACAGGAAACAAAATATCCAAATAAATTGAAATAAAAAACTTTTGCGGGCATATATAAAGAATTTTGAGTCATGTTTGACAGTTGCCCACCCAACGATGGGTTGTACACCATTATTATTAAAAATATTCATTAAAGGAGAAAAATTGATTGCTCGGCTTCCCACGTGTGACTAATAATCTCATTAAAATACTCTTTCAAATCATCATAAATTGAAACATCGCTGTCGGTAAGGGAAATATACGACCAAATAAATCTATAACCCAAATAATCATGAGAAGTGATGCAATTAGAAAACTTTCTTAAATTATCATTTTTTGGAATAGTCATCATTAAATGCTTTTAGCAATAATTTTGGAAAGTTCCTGATCCATATTTGTTGTTTCTGTTGAGAGATTCCAATATTAGCAAGAAGGTCAACTACCTTATTTCCTTCTCTGAAAAACATGCTGATATTGAACATTGTTAAAATGAGTTTGGAGGAGTCATATATTAGATATAATACTCCTGATAGTCCAACTGGTGAATCCCTTTTTATTAAGGAGGTTTATCAAATTTAGGGAGTCTCTTTCCACAATTACGTTCATTCTGAAAAAATTAGAGGCAAGTTGAAGACCTTTTAAAATTACCAGAGCCTCGGCTCTGTGGTTGGAACTCATGTCAAAAAATGAATCATAATCAACCATCGGTTTTCCTCATTCATCTCTAATAACAACACCCCCACCTGAGATACCCGAATTACCTTTAACAACCCCATCAATGTTGACTTTGAGCCATCCTAATTGGGGAGGGGTCCAGATGGTACTTTCCCTTAGAGAAATAGAATTATGAGGTTGGAGCGGAATCTGGAAATTTCTGTAACCGCTGTTTATCCATATTAAGGACAATTTTACATTTATATTGTTTCCAAATGTAATAGTTTAGATTTTCTTATAAACATGATGTCACCAGAGTGAATACCTACTGAGGGGTACTGTGTTGATCCTTAAAAATTATTCTGTCGCGTTCTTTCTAGATGTTCTATATTGTATGAGGAAGAAGCAATTTCCAGGAAAGATTGACAATTGGATGATGAAAGAGAGGCACCCACCGACTAATAGCATTTGAAATGGACTTGGGGAAAACCCAAGACACTCCAAAAATATGAAGGAGAAGACTCCAAATAGTGACCGAAAAATTACAATTTAAAAGGAGATGAGCTGAAGATTCAATAACATTAAAACATAGCACACACCTATTAGGTAAAGAATAGCCCTTACTTTTGAGATTATCTTTAGAAAGAGAGACATATCTAGATTCAAGCCAAGTGAAAAAACCAATTTTGGGATAACTTGAGGCGATTAGACTTGATGAATTGCGGGGTCCTCCGAGCTATGTGGAAGAGAAAGATAGGCAACCTTGACTATGAAAGATCCTGAAACAAAAAGAGGCCAAATTCTAACATCCTCCATACATGAGGCTGGAAAAAAATAATGCAACAAAACCATATTTAGTTTTTCAATCAACTGAATCTGGTGACAACACGCTTCCTCCCAAATAGGTATGGCCCAACATGGGTGTAATGAATATCTATCAATATAATTTGCAACATAAGAACCATAATGATGAGGGTCGTCAATCCTCACCATTAATAATGTCAATCCAGGGATGGTGTTCGATGGCTGTATGCATTAAGAGAAGAAAATCTTGGAAAGCAACTCCTTTAAACACAAACCAAACTTGCATAAAATAAATCACACTTGTAGAAATTGAAATCTACACTTGCAGAAATTAAGACACACTTGTAGAAATAAAGTTTGCATAAAATAAATCACACTTGCATGAAGGAAATCAAACTTGCAGGAATTTAAACACACTTGCATAAATTTAAACACACTTGCATAAATTGAAATTTCTTGAATTGGAAATAAACATAATTAAACGAAACACTTGTAGGTTCATAACAAACAAAATTTTCACAATACAAAAATAAAAAAAATACAACAAAATGAATTAGAGACAAATGAATAAACATAAACATAAATACACAGATCCATCTTTCTTGAAATGAGTGGCCAACTCATTTCTTGGAAGGGGATTTAATCATACTTCTGATTTTAAAACTACAGAATATTTGAGAGGAAAGAACAGATCTTTATTTCTTGGGGGAAAGAAAATTACATATCTCAGTGTGGAAGGTTGCATTTATAATTCATGCATCCAACCAAATCCTTATTTTAGGAAATACAATTTTATCTTCTTTATTCCAATCCTAACAACTAAGATCTCCATCTCCACAAAATATGGAGAGATATATTATTAAAGTCAAATCTTATCTTGCTTATTTTAGAAAGATTTGCTCCCAAATCTTCTCCTTGCTTTTTGGTAATAAGAATCATAATGATTTTATTCTTATACATTATTGAAAGGATGTTTTTCCTCAAAATATGATTTTTTGCCAAATTCTTTTCCCATATTTTCAATTTGACATTGCTATTTTTGATTGTGGAACTTTTGACACTTGTCTGATACGCTTTTTCCTCAGACTGCAGTTCACTAAAAGTTAGATTTCTATTGATTGGTAAAACCTGTAAAAACTCTGAATGAGATTTTTGTTAAAAAAAAATTCTATGAACAAAAACCTCTCTCAGATTTTCCATTTGAATTTTTCTATTTTTGTTTATGGAACTTTTAGTGCTCGTCCGATACACATTTCTTCGGAATACAACTCACTAAAAATTAGATCTCTATTTATTGGTAAAACCTATAACAAATATGAATGAAATTTTTGTTAAAAACATTTCTATGAACAAAAACCTCTCTCATATTTTCCATTTGACTTTTCTGTTTCTGTTTATGGAACTTTTAGTGCTCCTCTGATATACTTTTCCTCGGATTGCAGCTCACTAAAAGTTAGATCTCTCTTCATTGGTAAAACCTATAGCAAATATGAATGAGGTTTTTGTTAAACACATTGCTATGAACAAAAAATTATCTCATATTTTCTATTTGACTTTTCTGTTTCTGTTTATGGAACTTTAGTGCTCGTCTGATACACTTTTCCTCAGACTGCAGCTCACTAAAAGTTAGATCTCTCTTCATTGGTAAAACCTGTAGCAAATCTAAATGAGGTTTTTGTCAAACAAATTTCTATGAAAAAAACCTCTCTCATATTTACCATTGGAATCTCTAATTTTTCACAATCCCTCAAAAATTGTCATTCTGTTTATTAAAGTTCCGGAAGTAAAGCTGTCATTCCTTTTATGCAAATTTTGGAACTAAATCTGCAAGTTTCGGAACTAAATCTGATTTGTCCTCGAATTGAAAGTTCCGGAACTAACTATCATTCAATTGATACAAGTTCTGGAACTAAATTTTCAAGTTTTGGAACTAAACCTATGAGTTCCAGAACTAAACCTGCAAGTTCCAGAACTAACTCTGTGAGTTCTGGAACTAACTCTGTGAGTTCCGCAGCTAACTTAAAACAACTATAAATTTTGCATGCGACCTCAGATTAAGATGATTCTTTTTTTGAACTTGCATAATTTTTTGAGAGGAATCTAAATATGAAATCACATTTGATTTTAAATGTACTATTCATGATAAATTCCACTTTTCCTAATACTAGCATTATCTTTCCTTTATGGCCTGCATACACAAGAATTTGCATCTTTTCCCAAATAATCAATAGGATTAGTCAACAAGATAGATTAAAAAACATTTCTAAAGAATGAACAAGAAGTATATCCTATACTTTATCTTAAGAAAACTATAAGTTCCTAGATTACATTTAAATCCACTTTCAAAGGTAACTTGGAAGGACAAAATAATGGTAATTTATGGCCAATTTATGGCCTCATCACATAAGTTCTAATTATCCTCAACCTTATAGGATCCCAAGAGGGGTTAGAAGATAAAACAATGTCACCAGTCCATTTTTCATTCCAGAAGGCTACCTTATTACCATTACCAATTTTCCATCTAGTGCCAACCTGGATCAAGTTTCTAGTGCTTTTGATGGAGTTCCAAATAGCCAAACCATTTGGAGTGTTTTCATCAAAGAAATCCTCCACTGAAGAAAGGTATTTAGATATCATCATCTGTGTCCAAGGGGTTTTTCCATTGTTTGAAATTTTCTAGCCTAATTTTATAAGAATCACAGAGTTCATTTCAACTATTCTATGCAAACCCAAACCTCCTAAAGTCGTTGGTTTACAAACCGCCTTCCAAGAAACTAGGTGGATTCTCTTTTTTTCTTCAGATCCTGACCATAGAAACATTTTTTGAATTTTATCAAAAAAAGCAACCACTAAAATAGGTGTTTTCTGAAGAGACATAAAATAAATCAGTAGATTCTGTAAGGTAGCTTTAACTAGCTGGAGCTTCCCTTCCTAGCTGAGGAGATATCCTTTCCATCCAACAAGTTTATTTTTGAATCTATCAATAACCATGTTTCAGAGTCTCTTATTTTTCTTCCCATAAAGAGTGGGAGTCCTAGATAGTAATAGGGGATATCCATAATGCTGTAACTAAATATGTAAGAATTTTTCCCTATCTGTTTGCAGGGGTATTGATAAAAGCAATACTGCTCTTCCCAAAATTTATCTTTTGACTAGAAACTACTTGATAGCAATCCAAAATACGTTTCAAAACCTTAGCTTCATGTACGTAAGTTATAGCCAGCATAAGAGTGTCATCAGAAAATTTGTTGTGCGAAGCTGCTCGAGTTCTAGAGGTAGTAGTGACACCTGTGATGTTGTCATCACTTTTAGCTGCTTCTAAAGCTCTATTAAGAGTGTCAACTATGAGGATAATCAAGAAGGGAGATAGGGGATCACCTTGCCTGATTTCATGACTAGATGAGAAATAACCTTGAGGGAAACCATTTATCAGAATGGAGAATCTAGGGGTTGAAATATAATTAAAAATATAGGATCTCCATTTCTCCCCAAAACCAAATTTCTCTAGGACTCGAAGAAGGAAGGGCCAACTGACTCTATTGAACGCCTTTTACATGTCAAGTTTGATGATCATACAGGTCAAATTTTTAAGAGAAGCATAGTGCATTGCCTTATGGACCATTATGATGCCTCCTTGTATCAACCTACCTTCTATGAACCCATTTTTTTGTTCTACGATTAAATTAGGAATCAATGGTTTTAGCCTTGAAGCAAGCATTTTTGTAATAATATTGTAAGAGGTATTACAGAGGCTTATGGGCATATAGTTAGAGATCAATTTGGATCCCATAGAATTAGGATCAAGGAAAATAAAGGTATTATTCCATTCCTTTAATAAGAGGTATTTTTTTTAAACTCCAAAATAACTGCGTGAAGATCAACTTCAACAATGTGCCAATTTTTTTGGAAAAAGGCCTCCGGGAAGCCATCTAGGCTAGACACTTTATCAACCTTCATATCAAAGACAACTTTTCTGATTTCTTCCACAGAGAAGGGTTGGGTGAGTTTGACATTCATAGCATCATTTATCAAATTAGGTATATGGTGGAGCATTTCCTAACAATCTTCTTCACGCGGGGGGGACCCTCATGTAGGAGGCTAGCATAATAGTTGATAATCTCAGCAAAAACTTCTTCATATTTATTTGTGTATGCTCCTTCCATAGAGAGCAACTCTTTGATTTTATCTATGCTCTTATGTTTCGTGGCTATCATATGAAATAATTTTGTGTTTCGGTCTCCCTGCTGAAGCCATATCGCTCTGGACCTTTTCTGCCAATAGATTTATTTCTCAGCAAGAGTATTGTGGTAGTCATCGAGAAGGGATAGCTCTTGCTGGTGAAGTTGGGGGGATATACCATTCGAGTCAATATCCTCCAAAATAGAGGAAAGCTTTAGAGTTAGCAAATCCTTTCTACGGATATCCTTAAAAACCCGAGTTTTCCAATTCTTAAGCTTATTTTTGAAAAAATTGAGCTTCTTAGCAAACCTGTACATAGCTGAGCCTTGAATTTCAGTATGCCACCAATCCTTGACAAGATTCTCTACCCGATGATTTTGCAACCAGGCCAACTCAAAACGAAAAGGGGGATGTTTTGAGCATAGAGCTTACGAGTCAGTGAGGAGTAAAGGGCAGTGATCCAAGGCTATCATAGGAAAATCATGCAAGTAGAAATCATGGTAATGATCAATCCAGTCCATGGAAACAAAAAATCTATCTAATTAAATTTGAATGTAGTTACTTTCAAGACGTCTATTGGACTAGTTATATGTAGCTCCGTGAAGATCAATATCAAAAAATTATCCCATTCTGATAAGTGTCTGCTTCACTTATTACATAGGACACTCCTAAATATTTAATCTGGCTTTGTATACACATGTATATATTATATGCTAATTCTAACTAACACCAAAAATGAATACTTCAGTTTTTTCCTTGTTTATAATAATCACAATGGATATTATGCTTTTAATAGTAAAAAACTTTTAATTATCCCATTTAAATTACAACATGCCCAACATTGGTTGACCTCATGGGAGGTAAGCAATATAATCATAATTGGGTCAAGTTTAATTATCATTTAGAATCCGTTAGGTCAAGTTTATTCCTCATTTGGAAAAAAGTTGGAAATGAGGTATGCGTGACCATCAAATTGTTGTTGTGTGACGTAATGGGAATTTGGAATAACTTAGGAGGAAGGGGTTAGTAGGAAAGTTTCTTCTTACCTTCATTCCATACTAATTATTAGACATTATGAAGAAATTTCCTATTAAATTGATGGTGTATTGTATCAGATCTATCTTATCACTATATTTTTTAGAAACCCATTTTGTGCATATCCTTTTATCATTGCAGTTCACAAGATGAGTTATTTTTGTGAAATTTTGTGATTCCAAACCAATTTAATGAATACAAATACAAATGTATTCAATCCTAATGAAACTATGAAGAATGGAAATCAAGAAAATAAATAATTCATTCATTTGTAAAATCCTCAAAATGGGTATTTGGTTTGTTAGCACACAGTGCAATCATTTATTTTTAGATACATTTTCCTTGAGATCTATGTTTGAGGATTTTTTCAGGGTTTTAAATGTATTTTCCCCTATTAATGATGTATACCTATCACTTTCAGTTTTAGTATTTCTAATAAAGAGAGATATGCATAACATCGATAGGAATAGGATTAACATTTGATCGTTTATAGATTATTAAAAGTCATTAGACTTGTTGGCGAGAAAATTTGTTGCTAGAAAAAATTGGTGGATTTCTAGTAATGCTCTAGGACTGTTGGTGTGTGGGATCTTTTATGTCCTCCACACACATATGGAGGGTCATCTCACAAGGGTTAGGTTTAGGGTTTCTTGTGTTTCATGCACTAGGGTTACTCAACACCCTATATGTATCCCTTCATTTGACATTTATGAGTATGCTAAGACACTCCGTTGTCTTTCTCTACATGTGAAATCTTTGTTCTGTTATGCAAGTTCTTTAGTTGATTGATCGATTCTTCCTTGTGATTATGTTGGAGCTATTACGTTTCCTTCAGAGTGTAACTCTATCGTGGTGCACAATTTTCGATACGATTCTCGCCAACTCTTTCATGGTATCAGAGCTGAGATCAGGTAAACATGCATTCATCATCTGAGTTGTGATCACTCTTGGTTTCGTTATTCTTTTACTCCTCGTGCAAGTTTTTTGATCATTAGATTCTAGATTTTCATTACTAATGTTATTAACAAGCTGTTCTTGGAAATTTTTCAGTTTTGCTATGTTCTTCGTGCATGTGCAAATCTGCTCAAGTTTCCAGGGGTTTTATAACTACATTTAGCTAACTGTAACTAAATTTAGCAGATCAGCTAAGAATAGGAGGTTCTATTATTCTGGTTTTTAAAAAAAAATTATTAAACTGGAAACTTTGTTAGATCTCTATTTTTTTGGTATTCTGCATGGTTTTTTGCATTTTTTTTATAGATTACAGGTTTAAAATTTTTGGTTGCATTGGTAAGAGCTGTTTTTTTTATGCTTGCTGCTACAACTCCAAACACGAGCTCTGCAAACTCATCAAACATCACTCGTGCTTTCTTACCTGCATGACCGAGTCCTCTTTTCCCCTTGGTCTTCATGTTGTTTTCCTTTAGTCGATATCATGGCCATGTTTCCTTCTCACTTGCTGAGGTCTCCTGGCCAAGTGGTCTGAGCAGTGTCCGTACCTTCCCTAGAGGTCATGATCGTTCACTGGCCTGTGATTACCTAATGCTGTTGTTTGTTGTGGCCATGGGTTTCTACCTGTTTGGCCGTTGTTTGTATGCCTTCCTTCCGCTCTCCACCTACAAAACCCTCCACGACCGTTCCAAAATAGAAACCAAACGTTTTTTTTTTAAAACAACAAACCTTAAAATAGAAAAAAAACATGCGTTTTTTTTGGAAATTCTGCGAACTCCAAAAATTAGATAAGTTTTGTTTTCTAATGGTAAGTGTTTTTTTACTTTATTTCCACCGTAAGGTTTTTAGTAAGTTTCCAAAATTAGTATTTTATTTACTAAATTTTTAAAAATTTATTCTTTTCATCTCTAACCGTAGCTTTGCTACTTCCTTTAAAGCAAGTTTTCTTTTTTAATAAATGGTAAGTTTTAAAAATATTCAATTTTTTTTTAAAAGGTGGAAATTTTTTTTTGAAAGGGGGAGTATATTTTCATTAGGATTTAATTTTTTTATTAGATCTTAATTAATTTTTTTTTGTAATTAATTAGGATTTAATTTTTTATTAGATCTTAATTAGTTTTTTGTAGTTAATTAGATTTAATCAAATCTATTTGTATTAATTATAATTTCTCCAAAATGATTAGTCAATTTTTTAAAAAAATCATTTTTATATTAACATTTTTTAATCATTTTTTTAACTCCAAAAGCTCTTAAATTAGCTAAATCAGACATTTCAAAATGGTAACTTTTTAAAAAAGTGTTATTGTCAATTTTTTTACTAATCGTGCGCTCAAGTGTGCAGTATCACTCTGAGCACCTCTTTGTCTTCCACATGCCTTTCTGGCATTCTGAAGATCATCTGGACTCATCTTGAGTTCAAAACATTGTATTTTACCCTTATTATTGCTTGCGACTAGTGAGCGCATCCACCATAGTTTGCAGCAAGGGGGTATCCTTTATGATGTGAGACACTTTTTCTCACAACCAGGATTTGATTTCACCTCCTTCCTAGTTTTTTTGCAATTGTACTTGTGTACGGTGTCACCTTGCTACGCTTCCCAAAACATGATTATGGTCTCCTCTCTTGCATATTATTACGCTGATTGCAAGGTGAGTTACCAAGTGTTTCCAGATGTAAAATCAGACCCGATTGTATTTAACACACTAAACTATAAAGTGCCGAAAGTAGGGGGTTATTATATTGTCCTAGGTGGTTGTGTTTCTTTTCTACATTCCTTCTCTCTCCTTTCACTATGAATGCACTTTCAATTCCTTTGCTTACGCCATTCAAATTTTTCGAATGGAGATCGAAAATAATTATGAAACTAAGGGGTAAAGGGTTATTCCGCATCACCATGGGAACTAAGACTGAACTAGACGACGACCCTGAAAAATCTAAGTGGTTAAACCGTAGTGATGAAGCTTTAGGTCTTCTTTGCATGTCCATTTCTCCTGACTTGCTCTTCCACATTGAGTCGTCTGAAACACCTAATTCTACGTGGAAAACGTTGGATGGGATGTTTGGACAACAAGATGACATGAGAGCACATGAGCTGGAAAATGAACTACTAGGGTTAAATCCTAGTGATTTTGAAAACCTACAAGCATTCTTCTCTAACTTTGTCCACACTAGATTGTTGTTAAAGGAATGTCAAGTAGAGAAGAAATATTCTCAACTGATCTTGTTGATTCTCTCTAAGTTAGGTCCTGAATATTCTATCTTTGTGTCAAATTTTTACGCTACAAAAGTTGCCTTGGGAAAGGATTAGAATATGCCCTCCTTTGACTGTTTTTCATCTCAACTGATTCAAGAACATGACAAACTCATTCAAATGGGGTCTCTTAAGTCCAACTCACATGCCCTTGTAGCAAGTACTAGTAAGGAAAAGAAGACTGAAAAGAAGAAAGGAAAAGAGGATCAACCTAAGAAGGAAACCAAGACCAAAACTAAAATTATAACAAACAATTCAACTTCTGAGCCTAGAGCACAAAAAGACAGGTATTTGTGTTCATATTGCAAGAATCCTGGTCATAAAGAGCATACGTGTATGAGAAAACAAATTGATCACCTTACTCATTTACTTGAGAAAAATCAAATAGGTGTTCCTGAGTCTATCAAACAAAATGCTCCGAAGGCTGAGTCTTCTACTGCAAAAGGTTCAAAATATGATAAGAAGAAAGGAAAGGCCCTTGTAGCCAAAGTTTCTCCTTCATCGACATGGATTATAGATTCCAGTGCCTCACACCACATGGCTTCTTCACATGTTGAGTTCACCAACATCGAGCCTTGTGGTATGTCCCAAATCATGATGGGTAATGACACGACAGTGTTGGTTTTCCGGTAGTGGATCGTTATAGATGGATGGGGGAACATTCAACCAAGTGTTGAGTGTTCCTGATCTCTCTACCAATCTCCTATCGGTTTACCAAATTACTCACCTTGGTGAAGGAATGCGAGTGGAATTTGGTCCTAACTCAATGATTATTCATGAGCTTAATGATGACACTACAGTGGCTGAGGGAAAGGTGGATCACCGTTCATGATTGTATACCTTTTCCCACTTTACTTCTGATTCTACGCCCACTGCTTTACTCACTCACGCAAATGAGATTGGTAATCTATGGCATGAGCATTTTGGACATCTAAATTATCACTACCTTGAAAAATTGAGCCAAAATGAAATGGTCAATGGGTTACCCCGCGTCAAGTTTTCTAAGGGTCTTTGTGAGGGTTGTACCCTTGGAAAGCATCCTAAAAATAACTTTGACAAAGGAAAATCTTAGAGAGCTACTCGTCATTTGGATCTTGTTCATAGTGATATTTCTGGTCCATTTCCATCTCCTTCGTTTACTAGAGCTCTTTATGTGCTGACCTTCATTGATGACTATTTGCTATATACTTAGGTATTTTTTCTTAAGCTTAAGTATGAAGTCTTTGAAAATTTTTAGGATTTTAAGGCTCTTGCTGAGAAACAGGCGGAACAGTCTATCAAGGTTCTTTGAACCAACAATGGAGGTGAATATGTAAATAATAGGTTTATGGATTTCTATACTTCTGAAGGGATCTCCTTGCAACATACAGTTGCATACAACCCTTCACAGAATGGAGTAGCAGAAAGAAAGAACTGTACTCTTAAAGAGATGGCCACTTGTATGATTCACTCAAAGTCTCTTCCTCCGTAGTATTGGGTTGAAGCAGTGAATTGTGCTAATTACATTCAGAACCATGTTCCACACAAGGTAGTAAGAGGGATGACACCCTTTGAAGCCTAGTTTGGATGCAAGTCTGATGTTGAGCACTTTTGAGTCTTCGGATCCAAGGCTATGGCTTAGATTCCCAAGAAGAAACACAAGGCATTGGAACCACAATCCAAACCTTGTATCTTTGTAGGGTATCCTGATGGCGTGAAGGGATATCAATTGTTGAATCCTACTTCTCATGAGATTTGTATTGAGAGAAGTGTTAAGTTCGATGAGTCTTCTTTGACTTCTACTTCTCTACCTATTGAGGTTCTTCAGCTTTCTGATTCAGATTCTGACTCATCAGATGATAATGTTGTTGAGTTTTTTCCTCTTCTTGATCCTCCCGACCATCAAACCCTTGAGTCTTCTGATTCTGATAGTAGTGATGATGAGGACTATGTCCCTTCTCACTCGAAGTGATGAATCTTCTGACTCAGAGGATGATCCTCCTGGTCCTCTTTGGGCTAGGAAAACTCTAAAGTGCTGGAGATTTAGTTGGAGATACTTCAGATATGAGATGTACTCACTCAGATTTCATTGGACCCCACTCTTTCTTTGCCTTTGCCTCTGATCCACAGTATTTTAGGAGGCTTCTGGTATTCCTGAGTGGGATTATACCATGGATAAGGAGTATTCCTCTCTCATGAAGAATGATACTTGGGATCTCACCCCACTTCCGAAAGGAAGAAAACTCATTCGATGTAAGTGGGTGTTTTGAACAAAGCATGGAGTAGATGGAGATGTCAAAAATTTTAAAGCACGATTAGTAGCTAAGGGTTTCATTCCCAGATAGCTGAGTTGTTTCTGCCATTATACTGAAACTTGGGATTTCCCTCTTCCGGTCATGAAGATGACTTCTATTAGTAGCTAAGGGTTTCTCCCAGACCCTAAAGATGAATTCCATTACCACAGACAAATAGATGGAAAGTTCATCAAATGGATGTTAAGAGTGCCTTTCTTCATGGTGACCTAGAGGAAGAGATCTACATGGAACAACCTCCGGGTTATGTCCATGATCCCTCCCTGGTTTGTAACTTAAAGAAGTATCTTTATGGCCTTAAACAAGCCCCTTGAGCTTAGTATGCCAAGATGGACTCCTTTTTACTTACATCAGGGTTTACTAGGTGTCACTCTGATCCAAATGTTTATATTCTATGGTAAGATGACTCCATACTCATTCTTGTTCTCTATGTTGATGACTTGTTGATCACAGACAACTCTTCCTCTATCATTGATTATGTGAAGACCTCACCTTGTCCAAAAGGTTTTCCATGACTGAATTAGGTCTGCTTCATTACTTTCTTGGGATCCAGATTTCACAATATGACTTAGGAATTTTGATTTCACAAGCTAAGTATGCTCTTGACTTGATTTCTCATTTTATAATGTCTAATTGCAAGTCTTCTCCTACTCCTTTTCTTTCTAGGGTTAAGTTGGTTTCTGATTTCTCTACTCCCTTGGTTGATGGTACCCTTTATCGACAATTGGTGGGGAGCTTGATTTACTTGACTCACACTTGACCATATTTATCGTATGTTGTTGGGATCGTGTCCAGATTCATTTAGGAGCCACATGAGTTACATTGGAAAAAAGATAAGTGGATCCTTCATTATGTTTGTGTAACCTATACTGATGGCATTTACTATTATGGAGGGGTGGATATTGACTTGATTGGGTTCACAGATTCTGATTGGGCCGGTGACTTAGATCATCAGAAATCTACCTCAGGCTATAGTTTCTCTCTTGGTTCGGGTCTTATTAGTTAGTCTAGCAAGAAGCAGAATGTAATTACATTATCTTCTACAGAGGCAGAATACAGAGGAGCAGTTAACACTGCCATATAGCCTGTTTGGCTATAGGGTATTCTGAAAGAGTTTGGCATCCACTTTTGGTAGCCCACCATTATCTATTTTGATAACATGAGAACTATCTCAATTTGTAGAAATCCATTTCAACATCAGCGGACGAAGCATATTGAGATCCATATGCACTTCATACGAGAGCTTATTCATGATGGTATCATTGACATTGAGTACATTCAGAATGCTTATCAGATTGTAGATATATTCACCAAGCCCTTCACTAAGGTGAAGTTTCTTCACTTGGAGTCTCTTCTTGGGGTGAGGTCTTATGTAGCTTCCTCATCTTCTTTGGGCTATATAGTCCTCTTCTTCTTCTTCTTCTTCTAGGAAGATGTTGTTTGTATATGGGAACCTTATTGGGCCTTTAGTTTCTAGGCCCCATTGACACATCTTTCTTATTTGTTTAGGGGTGTCTTCCTTTTTTTCTGACTCATCATAGTCACTACCCCAGCTTCGATGAAGGGGGGTGTTTGTGTGTGATATCCTATATGTCCTCCACACACATATGGAGGGTCATCTCACTTGGGTTAGGTTTAGGGTAAAGTTTATGGTTTACTTGTGTGTCATGCACTAAGCTTACTCAATATCTGATATGTATCCCTTCATTTGACATTTTTGAGTATGCCAAGACACTCCATTGTCTGTCTCTATATGTGCAAGATTTGTTCTATTATGTAAGTTCTTCAGTTGATTGATTGATTCTTCCTTGTGATTACGTTGGAGCTATTATGTTTCCTTCAGAGTGCAACTCTATCGTGGTGCACAATTTTTGATATGATTCTCACCAACTCTTTTAGGGACTAGGTCCCTGTGCTTGAATGGGGCAACACCATTATTTTATGTGAACTAAAAATTAATTTTTTTATTGGCCTAGAGTCTAGGGATCCAACAAGGACACTCCACTGCACCTACGAAAAATACTTACAGTCTTGTGCAAGGGAGGAATTTAAAAGGTATGTGGGGAAGTGAGAGTGAGAAATTAGGAGAGGGATTAATATTGCAAGTAGGAAAACTCAGAGTCTACTATCATTTTTTCTACCATCATCCTCATGTGGTATTTTATCCCAACTTTGTGATCGTTAGCATAGTTCACCTAATAATCCTCAACTTGTAGCATAGAGTGCTAGTCAAGGATATGAAACATTTCAAGGGTGCTCCAGATATCAAAGTTGTCCCTCAAAGTGTAGGAAAAGAGATTCATTTGAGATAAAGAGGCTTCCAAATTGGATGCATCTATAAGATATTTACAAGAAAATATTCCCAAGGAGATGGGGAAAGACACACATGTTGGTGCAAATCAGCAGCACCCCTGGATGTTGATAAGATTTCTAGTTTGACACTTTGGACATCCAGTGTGATTGCACAACATTGAATATTTTCCCCAAGTGTGGGACTTGTAAAAATGAGAAAAGAATCTCTAGATTAGAGGCTGGTTCCTCAACTCCCCTAATAAGGTATATTACTTGGAAGTTGCGGAGGTTTTAAATTCAAGATCCTACTCTAAATTCCAAGGGGACAAAGATAGGGAATGCAAAAAACTGAAACTAATGCTAATGAGGTGATGCACCAGAGGAATGGTGAACATTATTTACTTCTGCAAATAGAAACAGGTCATAGAAATGCAACAAACATCATGCACAAACTGATAAGAGTAATGAAAGGTAAAAACTGAAGCAAACAACACAAACATAGGATTGGAACTCATTCACAGAGCTTGTATTGTCATTTCCAACATCAAAAAACACATGCATTACAATATCTGGAAGGAAAAAAACATGTTACAGTCTTGGAAGAGGTCTGATATTCCATAAAATCACTTTTTTTTAGGTGAAAAAGGGAGCCTGCAATACATGAAAAATGTTCCACCACTAAAAAAATGAGCCAAATTTGGCTTTTTCCATGCCAGAAATGACCCCAGGAGAGAGAAACATGGGAAAATGTGGGAGAGCTTCAACCAACGACCAAAAATGCAATAAAATAGCATGGGCATCCTTACAAGCCCATTCCTTGACATTTTTTACCATGCTACGAGAGAATGCGAGCCATTCTGCATTAAAAATGGTGGTTGAAATGTCATTTCTGTCCATTACCACATGCCAGAGGAATTTATTAATTTTATCTCTCCAAAATACATAAAAATTCAAAATTGAGCCCATAATATTGTAGAGAATTTCACCAGCTTTCCGTTGATATAAATAACGTGAAAAACTAAGCTCTGGATCGAAAGTTATGGCCGTTTGAAAATTTAGAGCAAAACAGGGCCAAAACGGGTTGGCGGGCGAAAAATTTGAAATTTTCCCACTTTTTGCATTTGGGAAAATTTCCCCAAAAATCCCTATGCTCCGCCATTTCAGGTGTCATGTGGCACGATTCCATTGGCCGTGGGTTCTTGATGCTTCATTTTCCACTGTTTTGACCATTGGAAAATTTTTCCAAAAATCTATGCCGGGCCGATGATCTGAGGACACATGGCAAGAGGTGATTCACCGCGGGCGTCTTATCTTAAGTTTTCCATTGCTGTTGACCACTTTTCTGACTTGGACACATGGAAAAACCCCATTGGCTCTGGGATTTCTCCTTCCCTTTTTCCCTGCGGGCCTGTCCTGCATTTTTTGCCGCCACTAGACACGTGGCAAGATTCCATTGGCTCGCGTTTGGGGGGCGGAATTTTTCTTTTGAAATTTCCTTTTTTTTTCTTTGGGAAAATTTCCAAAATTTCCCCCATGTTCCGATGCTCCAGTCCCATGTGGTGGGATCCTATTAGGCATGGGCCCTTGGGGCAAACATCTCCTTTTGCGCTTACCTTTGGGAAAATTTCCCAATCTTTCCCCGGCGACCGAAACTCTGACGCCCCTGAACATGTGGCACGATCCGACTGGTCAGTGGGCCTACAAGCCAAATATTTCTCCTTTTCTCTCACCAAAACACTTCGCCAAAATTTTAATCTCCCTCCGTGGTTCGTGGGTGTTGAGACACGTGCCCTGAGGCCATTGGATGCGGACCCTGCGGGAAAAATTTGACTTTGCGCCCTCGCCAAACATTTCACCAAAATTATAACTTCATCCTTGCCCTCTGCCACTTCTTGGCCTAAGGACACATGGCACAATGTGGTTGGGTGTAGGCCTTGGGACTGAAAATTTTTAGTTGCGCCAATACTTAGGAAAATTTCCTAATTTCTTCCCTTGGGACACGTGGCAGGATCCAATTCGCCGGCGGGCCTGCGGGGAAAAATATTCCTTCTGAAAACTTGCCGAATCACTTGGTAAAATTCCAAGTTTACCTTCACCCTCCGTCACTCCCGAGGACACGTGGCAGCATATTACTGTCTGTGGGCCTTTCAGGGGAAAATTTCCCATAAAAAATCCTCCGAGCCATAACTTCAAAAATACGTGGAGTCAGGAGGAAAACTTTACCTTTCTGGAAAGTTGAGAAAACGCTCTATCAAATGGTGCCATTTCCAGAAGGTCTTGAGTTCTTGAAAGCAAAAAATTATGACTGAGGCACAAGAGAGGGAAGAATGAAGGGAGTTAGCCACAAAATGTGCAAGGGGAACATTTGGATAACAACACCTTTTTTCTTTCTCCTCTTGAGTTTCTCGTTGACATGAGCTAGTTGTCTAAAAAGTTCAAACATAACAATCTTGTCACTCAGGTACCAAGGAATATTTCATGGAGTGAAGTAAATACTAGCTACCTTAATGTATGAGAAAGTTACAAACTATGTGAAGAAGGATCCATATTTCTAAATTAATGTAGTAGCTTGTGAGGAAAACCTGAGCTCGGGGTTTCCTTCGAGAAATCTCACAACATACATGGTGAACGCATCATTCACCTTGGAAAAGTGATTTTCAATCTCTTTTAAGATCATCTGTGAATATATCTATTATGTGGGATCCTTATGATATATGTTCGGTGTGAGTGTAAAACCCCTATATGGTCTCGCACTAGCAAGAGCATACACTAGATATAATGTCATGGAAAAAATTCTTATGAACGGAAGCTAGAACAATTGGAAGTGGATGCTATCACTAATGATTTGACCCTAGTCAATAATTTTCTTACCTTTAACAATGGTGAGGATGAAAAATTCCATCTAGTCATGGAACTCTTTGGTGATTTCCTTTCCCATCACTCTACTCAAAAGAATGATGACATCTAAGAACCCTTTGTGAAACTCATGTTTGGACCAAGGTTTTGACACGCGAGAGGGATTTCTCACCTGCTTAGACCAAGACCCTAATGCAAGGTCTTGAAGGTATGAATATTTCATTTAACATTCACCTACTGCAAACTCCTTTGGGATGACCACCATGTTGCTTTAAGTTAGAATTTGCATGCTTTGAGATATCCCCTTAGGAGTGAGCATTGCCAAGATTGAACGGTCATCCGCTAGTATGATTCTCATGTATGGATCGTAATGTTGAGCATAAGTCATCACCAATTATTTACCCTAAATAGATAGTGGGTGGCCATGTGCAGCATACAAATGACTTGTGCATATATTATTTTCCACATGCTCCCTGGGTCTGCCAAGCATCTAGTTTTTCAAGTCTTCTAGGTCCATGTGAGTGATATTGCTATCACCCACTTCCAGATACTCGAATGTGAGAGTTGAAATAGGCTCTAAACCAGAAAATTTGAACTTCAGTGTAGCAAAAATCAATTAGGTGAGAGAAAAGGACGAATATGGACACTTTCTATTTTTAGTAAGTAGGAATCAGGGACTTATTTTTTTCTCATTTTTTACTTTTTCTTCCTTTTTTTAGTATCCCAAAACTCCTAACATACCATATATAATTTCATTGGGGTATTTTTTGATGATATTTGACAATTTCTATTTTTTAAAAGTGTTTTGTTTTTCTTTTTTGTGCTTTTTTGATTTTTCAACCGAATTTGCCTAGTTTTTCTTCACCATTCAATTCTAAGTGCACTATTTTCAGAAGGTTTTCTTTTTTAAGAGGGTTTATTTTATAGTAAGTATAAATACAAGATACTATTTTTATAAGTCCCACTTTCCCATATTGGTTGGCGATGAAAACAACTTCACTGAAATAGGCTTGCTCCTTGGATCATGTGATCAAAATTTCGTTGTAATCTGCCTGCCAGAATGCTTAGAAATAAAAAAGAAAAAGCTAGGGCACTAAATGAGGGTTTGGATGCCATAAAAAATACATATCATGAGAGGGATTTCTGTTATAAAGTCCTTGAAGGCACCTGGATTATGAAGTTGTTGTGAAATTTCGTGCGAATTAGATCACCTGTTTAGAAGTTACGAGAATTTCTTCGTTTCAGCTTTCATGGCAACCCCTAATGGAATTGCAGGTTTATATGATGAATGTTAAGGTATTTTAAATCTCCAAGGTATCTTTAATGGCTTCTCTGATTGACCTGGTGAAGGAATGAAGTGAAAAAGGAAAGCAATGCTCTTTATAAGTTAAAAATATTGTTGTTTTTAACTTATGAAAGCATGATTTTAATTTTCATTTATTAAAGAAAAGAGGGTGGGGAAATTTTTTGTTTCCATATTTTCCAAACTATCCCAAGAAATTTGGGACAGTATGGGAAGGAAAACGTTCCCCCTTCCCTTGCTTGACATGTGGCGGGAAATAATTGGTGAGCGTGGGGGACGAGGGAGAAGAACTTTAACACATGATGAGAAAGATTGGAGGTCACATGATGAACCAAAGAAATTTATAGGGGTGGGGAGAATTTAATTTTAACAAATATCCTAATTGTGCCAAATAGTTGGGATAATAGGGGCATAAAAATGCACCCAAAGGTAAGAAGATTGATACTTAGCCAATTTTCCCAATTTGATCACTTAACACCTTGTCGGAGAGGAAGAAGGTCACATGAAGGTCTAGGGGATTCAGTTTGGAGGCAAGAAATTTTTTTGTATCCCTAATTTCCCCAATTTTCCCACTATCCTAGACAGTTGGGATAGTTAGGATAGTCGGGACACCAAAATGTCCCATGCTTCAAACTGTGAATTTGACTAACTGCTGGAAACATGAAATCGATTTTCCTGGAGTTGTAGGAGGTATTTTTAGGTGAAATTTTATATAAATTTTACTCCTAATAAAATTTAGAGAACAATGTAATGGTTTGAAAGAATTTTTTATTCCTAATTATTTAAAAAATTCTACTTTTTCATTCGGAATCTCCATGTGAGTCTGACAAGATTGGTATGCAAAGAGAAGCGCTTAGGTGTTGTGAAACATGTAAAAAATCCATAATTTAGAGGGTACTCTTATATTACAATGGTATCTTGCTTTCCTCTTGACTCATCTCAAAGCTCCCATATTCTTCTGTTGAATTTCAGGTGCTATTTTGCACTACAAGCTCCTCAAGCCTCTAAAACCAACTTTCATTCTTATGAATCCAAAACCTTTGAAACTTTTCCAAACTTCCCTAAACATGTTACAATGAATTTTAATCTCATCCATGACATCCTCAAATGAATTTAGGAATATTTATCAGCTCTGGAGGATGCATGTATGATTCAGAAAGGCTAGGGAATAGTCTTTCTAGGTTTAGTATAAATTTCCAATCTTGACAACATTGCACTGCATTGACTGGGTGACCTTATGAACACATTGTAGACACTTGGGAAGGGTGTAAATTAGATTATAAATATTTTTAAGGATGGAGGGGTCATGAATCATAAGGAAGGATGACTTAGGAGAGGATTTGAGAAAAAAATTCAACATTGGGGTAGAACTGTCATGCTTTCACCTTCAATTTTGACATTGAAAAAATGCATGAAAATAACTGGATCTCACTTGGGGACTTATTATGGATCGAGTGAAGTGAGGACATGATAATAATGAACTCCATAATCCATGAACTAGTGCCTTATCCATTGGGATTATAGAGTCTCATTACAAGCAAGAGATAGACATAAAGAAAGGACACACACAATAAAAGGAAAACTACCACACTGAAAAGGAAAAACATGTACAATAGGAAATGGGAAATACACAACCTAAATCACCTATGGTACAATGCGAGGGATAATCCAATTTTATTGTTTATACAAATTCAAGTACTTCCTGCTACGAGGTAGTTCCAAATATGTGTCATTTAGATATGAGGGGTAAAAAGTGTTCTCACAGCAAGATTCTCAAATCTAATGAGACACAAGGAATCAAAATTCCCATGAATTCCTTTCAGTTCTCTTATTTTTTCCCATAGCAAGACAATATATCCATCTTTGAAATCCCTTTCCTTTACTTTCTTGTCAAACAACTTCTTCACCTTCAGCTAATGTTCTTTTATCTAATTCGCTACCTTGGACCTGTCTTCATCAAGCTTTTCAAGAAACAATATTCTCTTGTTAAGGAAATTGTGATACTGTCCATATTCAACTACTTTAACCAATTAGAGTGTTGAAAATTTTATGGTGACTGAAATCTCTGTATTGATCCCATAGAGAAATTAAAACGGCAACACACTGATTGATTTCTTAAGAGTTATCATGTCTGCACACAGTGCATCGTAGAGCTTCTTGTGAAAGTTTCTTTGATTCTCATCAACTATCTTACGGATAATGGTCACAATGCTTTTTTTCTTGACTCGTATTGACCATTCCCTTGTGGGTAGTAGTTTGATGTGTGAGACAGTGAGATTCCATAACTATAGCAAAATTCAATGAACTATATGTAGGAAAAGTATTTGGCATTATCAACAACGATCTTCTGTAGAATCCCAAAATGGATGATAATATTTTCTTTAATGGAATTACATACGTTTCAGAATTTTCTTGCTTGGCCAGAATTGTCTCCACCCACTTTTTGAAGTAGTCAGTTTCCATGAAGTAGTCAGTTGTTGTGAGCAGGATTGATAATTGCGATGAATTCTAGGCCCCATTCTTGAAAAGGTTCTTCAATCACCATTGGTAGGAGAGGAAGAGTAATAAGTTGTGGTATCCTAACAAATTTTTGGAAAGGTTCACATTTGGAGACCCATTCTTGAGCATCTGTGAACAAGGTAGGCCAATAATACCTACGACAAAGAATTTTGTGAGTAATTACCATCACATAGAAATGCCCACGGCAAGCCTAATCATGATATGATTTTATAAACTTATCTTGTTTATATTTTTCCAAACACCTCAAGAAGCATCCATCTAATCCCCTCTTGTATATTACATGGTACCAGATGACATACTTGGCTAAATTGAGTTTGAGAGTTCTTCTTTGTTTGTAATCAATATGAGTAGGGAAATCACCATAAGTTAGAAAGTAGGAAATGCCAACATACCACTCATTGTTGGTATTTAAAAAAAGGACTTGGGGTAAGTATTTACTCACACATTCATAGCAGAGACATTATTTCACATCATTATGAGTCGAGAGAGCTTCATCTTCTGCTATCACCCGAGACAATCCATTTCCTCTGACCAAATTTTAAGGTTGGATGTTCAATTCATATTATTGAATTCTCACCACCCAATTTCTTCTCTTGGTTCTCGGATCCTATTGAGATAGGATTGAATTGATTGCAGATCCTGGGACCATTACCACAGTGCGGGAGTTGAGAATGTAAAATCTAAAATTCTTTACGAATTTGACTACAACATAAGCATGTTTCTCTATTTGGTTGTTTCTCAACTCATGGCTCTTCAACAAACAAATCATGATAGATATGGGTGCTTCAATGCGTTATTCATTATTTTGAACTAGGATGGCTGAAAGCACGTGCTCAGAAGTGTATCAATACAAGATGAAGTATTTATAAAAATTAGGACATACTAGAGTGTGATCTTTGGCTATTGCTTCTTTGATTTCATCAAATGTTGATTTTCCCTCATTATTCCACTTGAAGCTCACTTGAGGCTTCATCATGGTAGTGATATGCTTGGTCAACTTAATGAAGTCTGGACAAAGAACTAGAGAAAGTTGATTTTTCTGAAGAAGGAATGGACTCACTTATTACTTGTTAGCAAGAAAAATATTTGGATTTCCCTTATCCTTTCTATATCAATTCTACCCCCTCCTTGTTCACAATGTGTCAAAGGTTTTCCCTTCAGTAAATCCAAATATGCATTTCTTGGGATTTAGAGATATGCCATGATGTCAAAACCTAATGAGTACTTAATCTAGATGATTTATGTGATCTCCTCACTTCATCGTAAAGAATGTGAGGTCATGAAGGTAGATGAGGATGCAATGCTTGAGGTATTTGAAGGCCAAGTCCATTTATTTTTGAAACATTTATTCAACATTAATGAGACCAAATAACATTATACTATAAGGAAAAGTACCCCAAGGAGTTGTGAAGGCTGTTTTGGATCTATCTTCTTCCGCCACATCAATCCAATTGTACTCAGAGAATCCATCAATAAATGAGAGAATTTATGATCATAGAACCTCCAGTAGGATGTGATCCATGATAGATAGTGGGTATTTATCCTTTAATGAGGTTTGATTCAAGTTGAAAAAGTTTACACAAATCCTTATTTCTACATTCTTCTTTTGCACTAGAACAATTTTTGCCACCGATGAATGGGGAAAATGATCCTTGCATTCAAAATTTTCAAGACCTCTTCCTTGATGGTGTCTGGAATCTTCAGGTTGTATCGATGTTTCTTTTTCCTAAAAGACTTAGCTTTGGGCTTCAGCGGTATTGAATGATGTATCTCCTTAGGATAAAAAGACTTGAGTTCATTATAGGAGTATGCCAAAACATGAAAATATTTTCTCTTAAATGACACAAATCTTCTCTTTTCCTAGGGTGAACAACACTTTCCAATGTTTACCTTCCTTGGCTGCTCTATGGTACTAATATTTTATTTCTCAAAATCAGTAAGACACTGTGAAAACTGCTTAGCTTTCTCTTTAATGACCCTATCATGTTTATTGAACAAATATTCAAGAGAAACAAGAATTATTAGGATCTTGTTTCCTTTCAACCAAATGAAACCTTCCAAGTCAACTCCATCTATCCCTTCTTTTTATTCATTTGTAACATACTCCCAATTCATATTATCACTTCCCTCATAGAAAAGAATACTAAAATGATATTTTTGGCCTCAATATCATTTCAACAGTCACTTTGTCCTTATTAAAGGATGGGTGTAGATTCATAAAGGAATCCAAGAGAGTTATATTTTTACTTTTTCTCATAGGGGAAAACTTGGATTGAGAAAACATCAAAAGACTCAATGCAATCCCATACCCAGTTCCTATAGTGCTTGAGACTTGGGTTCTTGACCTAATACTGATTCCTCACTTACTTGATAATTACCTTGGTGCCACTAAGACATTTGAGTTTCTTGATTCCCATGGATTCAACTGTAGACATCAAAATTAGGTCGTACCACCCTTATGGCCTCATTAATTAAATAAACCATACCTTACATATTCATATCCCATAGTGCACATGATTAATTGAATTAATTACTTTAATTAATGACCTCACTTGACCACCTCACATAGCCACATCACCTAAACACCTCATCAAGGACCTATTCTTAGCATGTTCATTCTAACTAGGACTTAAACTATACTTACCATAACTAAATGAGACTTAGTCTAACAATAACACTAGATGCCTATTATTTCTCTAACAACATGCCCACTTACTTACTTGGAAAATAAAATTTTAGACCCGAACCAATGGGCATAACTGGTAAAAAGATAGCCAAGATATGTTACTTTGGCAACCTAGGATTTCCTGCCATAACCGATGTCGGTTAACCCTAAACCAATGCTAGTTAACCTAAACTGTCACCAATTACCATATATTCATTTCGATAACCTTGTTCCAGGGGTTGGAAGAATTATTTGAATTTGGAGAGAGACAGGTATCTGCAAGCAAGCATGAGCCAAATCCCTCTCGCACATCTAGACACACCCTAATCGACACCAAGACTGATCTGAAGACATTAGTATTCATGGTAGCATTCCAGGAAGTACTGCCGTGACACTAACCACAAATCACATAGATCAACCATCACCTCCATCCAACCATCAAATCTATAAATACAAGTAATTACATTTGGATCTGCATCATTCCATACTTATTTAGATAATCATTTCTTTAACTTTCACCTTTAAATCCTATTCTCCTTTGTATCTTGTCATCATCACCTTCCTGCCAATCCACCCATCTGACCATCCATAACCCTTTAGCTCCCCACATCCAAACCTAGGCATCTCTTAGAATTCTTAGATTCTTTGGCAACCTAACCATCATTCCCACATTCTCTGTGCAATCACAGAGAATCACCAAAATCAAATTTTATTGAGTTTATACCAGTCCACCTCTACCGACATCGGTTAACCTAAATTGTCGTCAGTTTCCTTCTCAATTGGCATCAGTCATATTAGACTGACGTCGGTCTCTTTACTGGTAATTCTTCTTGGAACAACAACCTAATAACCTTCACCCAAATAGCCCAAACCATCCAAAACCTGATCCTAACATGTTCTAGTCACCTTGGCTACCTACCCAACCTCCAGATCTGATCATAACCTTACCTGTTAGATTATATTTTCTTATTGTATTTGAATAAGATAAATCATATCGTATATAGTAGGGTGTTATTTACTTGCATTATTTCTTGCATTAAATTGTATTAAACATTGGATTGATAGCCATCTAGGAAGTATCGAAATTCCTGAATCTAGCACATTCTAAGAAATCCACTGACATATATTGTTTAATATTCCTCTTGTCATCTTGTTTTGCATTCACAAGTAGTTCCTCCTAGTAAAAAGGAAGTTCTAGCAAACATCACTGGATCAGGAAATCAGAACACGTGCACTCTACCTTCCACCTTCATTTCACAGGTATTCCTTCTCACCTTTACCTTATCTATTTTTCTCATACGTACACAACTTATTGGTGAAACATCAACAACATCCATCTTGAGAAGAAGGGCCTCATACTATGTGGTATTATTGGTACTGTCAAATTTTGGTTTGTAAGCATATGGAAATAACTCACCCAAAGGCAAAGTCAGAACAATACCAACTCCGGATCTTACAATAGAATGGATTTCATAAAATTTCATTTTCCATAGTTGGTCTTCTTCATCCTCCATAAGGAGAGGAAGATTCTCATCTCTTTCAGAGGTGAAGAAGTAGTTACCCAGTCCACTATCTTGAAAAAATATTTCATCTTTTGGATCTTGATGCAAGAGCATCAATTACGTAGTTAAATAAAACAAGTTTTTTTGGTTTCTATAGGTGATAGAGAGTCATTTAGTAGTTTGTGTTTTTTGAGTCCATGGGAACCCCTCTTTGCAATGTAAAATTCAAACTATGAACTTCCCTCCAAAACTTATATTTGAAGACTTGAATTGTTAAGTTTGATATGAAGTGGATAAATATACTTGTAAAGGTCACTTAAGGCCTCAATAATGGTATAAAGATGTATTAGGATTTAAATTGAGTCAAAGAGGAAAAAAATTAACTTGAAACCGTTGTTAGTTAGCCTTGTAACTACTCTCCCATTAGATAAGAGAGAGGTAAATTCAAAGAATAAGGAAGTTAAGAGTTTGAGAGGAAGTTAAAAATGGTGTGGAATGTGTGGAGGAGCCATAGAGAGGCTCATGGGGTTTGATAATTAAAGAAAGGAACTGTACCAGACCTCTTATGGAAATAAAAGGTTAGCTTTATACATCTATTTTTTTTTTAATGAATTTTGAATATGGTGTTTCTAGATCCCTTTCATGATGGAATGTTGCTTACACAATGAGGTTTATTGCTCAAGATGGAGAGTGAGATTGTATAAGAGTTAGGAAGTTCAAGAAAAGCATCTAATTTTGTATGAGGCATATATATTAATATGTGAAAACTATTTTTGTTCATGGAAGATTGTGTATATAGTAGATTTGATCAAAGTTATTGACATTTGAAGGAAGGGATTCACTTTGTATTGATGAAATCCTTCTTAATAGTTTTACAAAAAAAATATGAATAGTTTGAATTCAGGAATGTAAAACAAATAGAGCTAGGGTATTTTGTGTTTTCATTTGTTTGTGAAGCCAAGATTGTAGTTGTGATAAGAGGCTAGGTTTAACAGTGAATGATTTTTCTAGAGTCCTTGGTTTATTTTATTTGTAAGTGTTTCACCTCAAAGTAATGTGATAAAAAAGATGAGGGTAATGGGTGTAGGAGGAGTACCTATGAATTATCGAGAGAAGGTTGTACGTGTTGTAGACTTTTGATCAGACTGAATGTAGAGAGATTACTTTTAGCTGGGTGGAACTACCTGTATAATGAAACACCACAAGACCACCAAAAGAAAGTTAAACAGTATATGGTAGTGGAATGCCTAGCGAATTGCTATTTTTAGGAAGTGTGAGACTTCCTAAATGGTTGTCATATCCACTATTTTGATCAAATTAGTGAAAAGAAATATGGGAAATAGAGGTCCTATTGCTAACAATTTGATTTAGGTGTCTCAAAATGTTATCAATACGACTAGATTAAATTTTTTATTGAAAATACAAACTAAGATAGCACTAGGTAGAGGTGTTGTTTCTTGTTGGGAAAGGTTACTCGAGGTGTTAGGCAAGGTCTGGGTGAAGGTTTTGGTTGATGTTTTGGGTTGTTGGGTGAAATTAATAAGCTCATTATTCTAAACAAAATTGACCAATCACAAAGACCAGTATTGGTTAGGAGACCGATGCCGGAACTGGAAAATGATTACATGTCGGTTGGGTGACCAGTGTCGGTAGAGGAAATATGGTCACAATATTAGAAATGAGGTTTTTTAGATCTCTATGTGATTACACAGAGAGGTTGAGGGGGTTCAGGAAGGATGATATGATTTATGTTAAGGACTCAAAAAGGGTGATAAAGGTGCTAGGATGGTGAAAAATGGTTTAGGTTGGTAGAATAGATGGTAGATGGGTGAAGGGTGGTATTCAGGATAGAGGAGAGTCAAATAATAGAAATGAAGAAGAATTAAGATAAAAATTAGAGCTAACAAATAAGAATGAGTTACTTATCTTAGAACATGTAGATCAAAAGGCGGTGGTGGTTGATAAGTGTTTGGAGATGAAACGAGATTGTTTCCAGTGTTGCGTCAATGGAGCCTATGTGCTCTGATGTGGGTGATCAAAGGCAGTGGAGGAAGATATTGGCTATTGGTGAAGACCTGATGTGCTCTATTTCATCTTTTGGTAGCTTGAATGCTCAATATTTGGAATGCCAAAGCTTAAATGAATGAATGAATGAATTGAAGAATGTATGCAAAGAGTTAGAAACTCTTATTTAAGGTAATCGACCAAAGTTAGGTAACCATATTCGGTCGAGTTATAATCGGCGTCGGTTAAGGAGAAATGGTCAAAATTTCCAAAAACAGGATTTTCTCCCAACTTTGGCATGGTCTTTGGCTTAGTTCGGATATGGAGTGTTGAATGGCATAAATTAGAGTGCAGAATTAGTTAGAGGATTAATATGTCATGAATAGTTAGGGTTAGAAAGAGTCCCAGTTAGTTAGGATAAGTGGGGACTTGGTCTAGGTTCATTAATAGGCTAGGAATAGGTCTAGGATGAGGTGTAAAGGTGAGGTGGCTTAGTGAGATGGATATTAGTTTAATTAAGGTAACTAAAATAAATAATGGTGTGAGGATGAGGATTAATTTAATTATGGGTAATTAAATTAATACTAGTGTGTAGAAGGGGTCATGGCTAGGTGTATGTGTCTAGTTACTTAATTAAAAGGGGATAAAGGGATTGTTCCTTAAATTTGGTTTCTACTTTTTCCCCTTTTTCCCTTTTTGTCATGTAGCTTCTATCAATAAACAATGCTGATAAAATAAGGAGTAGTTTCCCTAGGCATGGGTGGAGGTGATCCCCCTCAAACTGGGAACTAATGAAGTAAGATACTGGATTGGTGATGGGTTTGATAAAGTGGTAGGTGAGGTGAAACTAAACTAGGTAAGTTGCGGACACATACAATGGTGATATGGGTGTAGGTAATAGGTGGGGGAATTCAAATGTATGTGCACGTATAAAACACAATAAGGCACTAGGCTAAAGAGCTCACAAACTCTACGTCGTCAAAGTTCGATAGTTTATCCAAACAAGGTTGATGAGGTCTAGGTATCCAACATATAGGATACGGTCTTGAAAAACAACAAGGCTACGTGCACGAATGTGCATTAGGTGGGTTCCAAAGCACCAAAAGTTTTGGTCTAGTCGAGATAAACATCACAACATCAAGCAATACATGGTCTATAGGATAAACAACACAAGTAGTGTCATTACAAGGTATAGCGAGTAGGAGAATTCGAGTGTCTAATAGGAAGGTTCAAGATTGGTGAATGCGCGACGCTATAGGTAAGGTTGTGGGTATAGGTAAAAATATGCCCTAAATGATATTGAGGTCGGATGTGAGGTAATATGGCATTAGGTGTGGTTTTAGGGCTGTAGTAAGGCTGTAGTTACAAGAAATTGTTATCTATCATGATTTTTTTTGGTAATTTAGGCATAATTGGGTTGATAAGGGAACTCACACTAGTTGAGGGGGAACATAATGCAGGTGGGAGATAACTAACATCAGTTCGTTAGGGCAGGAGACTGACATCGGTCAAGCTGATTTGGGAATAAAAGGTAAAAAATCCATATAAAATGGATTCATTTTTGACTTTTTACTTTTGTAAAATGACAGAGAAAGAGCTTGTTGATGAGAAAAACCACAAGGTAAGGTTGAAAGCTGAGATGGGTGTAGTTGACAAGCCTACGAGATCGATACAAGTTATTCGGTTGGTGGAGAGGTGAGATTTTGATTGGACCATGGCAGAGGTGGGAGAAGGTGTAAGAGGACCACCAATGTAGAGACCAAATATCCCACTGAGGAGATGATGTCGAGTAGATTTAAGATTTGATAGCCATGAGTGATTTGGGTTAAAATGTAGGTAGAAAAATAGAAAATGTGGGTTTTAAAATGAATTTGAAATTTTGTTTTAAATTGGGGGAAATGGGGTATGGTATGGGTTTAACCTAGTATAATTAGGTGGTAAAATGAATGTTAATGTAAATTGGGGGGTTTGGGGTAGGTTTTAAGGTTTTTTTTTTTTTTTTTGTGCAAAATGGGGATGTTGCGATTTGGCCCTAGGGCCGAACTAGTGACTGACACCAATCAAGGTTTGGACAACATCAATGGGATAGTCGGTGTTGATGGGGTTAAAAGGGGACTAGTACTAGTAAAGGTGACCAATGTTGCTTACTATTAAGAGTTACCAAGTGGTATAAAAGTGAGTTGGGGAAGGAAAAAAAAGGTAAGGAGGGAGTGAGTGAGGTGTAAGTTAGAGTAGAGAAGTAAAGTAGTTGGAAGTGATTTATGGATGGGTTACAAAATGAATAGATTGAGAAAGAATATAATTGAATAGGTGAGAATGGGTGCAAGATGGGTGAAATGAGATAGGTTAAATAGGTGGAAAAATTAAAAAAGGGAGGGGGAGAGAGATGAAATAGGTGAATTGCTAATGTTGAGACTAGGTAGAATGGATGTCAAGTAACAAGTTGGGTGAAAGTGGGTAGATTAGTAATGGGTGGATCAAGTAGGTTCAAATAGATGATTGAAAGAGTCATTTGATTAATATGGTTGAGAGGTGATGATGCATGCATGACATAAGTTTAAGATGCAAGATAAGGTGCCACCTCTTTTGATGTAGATACCACCTAGTGTGATAGATGAGGAGTGGTCACATATGCATGATGTCGGGCTCGATGTTGTGAGGAGATATAGGCACATTATATGAGATCATATCTTGATGGTATCTCTCATCAATAGATGGGACTCAGTGAACAACACCTTCCACTTACGCACTGATGAGATGAATATTACACTCAAGGATGTTTTCCGTATTTTGTAGATGTCAATTGTTGGTGAGCCGTTATACCATATTTCTTTAGAGGTGTCGGTTAAGCCGATAGTGACGGTATTTGGTGATTCGATGGGTGACCTGATATATTACAATGCTAGCATTAGCTATGGTGATATGTACATGGCACACCCTTAGGAGACTAGATTGGTAGTTTTGATGATGGTGGCAGTGGGATGTTATGCACTCCCAGATTCATATGGCTACAGATTTCCCCAGGAATTTATAGGGGTATTAGAGGACATGATCGAGGAGTGGGTTTATTTTGCATGGGAAATGACCTACTTAGTATAGTTATACAGAGAGTTATGGGTGTATCAGAGGATGCGGCGGTATGGAATTTCTTGTACTTATTTACTACATTGTTGGGCATACGAGCACATAGTATTTGTGTGTTCACATGGTCTTCCACAAAAGGAATGACATTGAGGTGTATATAGAGCTAAATATAGGATATGGGTGTCAATAGGGGCACATCCCCAAGTAGAGGATGTATCAAGAGATGTTACTTAATATCGGCTAACATGAGAGGAGCTATATGCTTTAGACATTGTATGGCATTCATATGTTTATTTTATTTCTTACGGGGTATGGAAGAGGATCTGGATGGATTACAGTTGGTCAGGTGGATACAAGAACGGTGACTTAGGGAGCATGAGATGATTTCCATCGACAGAGTGTGATGGAAATTTGAGCTACAATAGGATGTGCCTTTTCCATTTCCATAGTATCACATGGATGATGTGGAGAGACCATTATCTCCACCTCATCTAGCAGATCCTATAGGAAAAGAGGAGTAGGTTGCAGATAGGCTGATTGATGACGTTGGAACTACTGATGGGTATATATGGTGGTGGGTAGCTCAGTTACAGGAAGCACCTCCACAGTCAAGATAGAAAGACTTAGTGACAGTCATAGTGCAGAGGGATACATTACAGGGGTAGTTGACTACATTATAGGTACAACTTACTTGGGCCCAGGCATAGGTGGTCACCCTCCAAGGATAAGTGACTAGATTACAGGGACAACCGGTACAGGTATATCCATAAGTGCAGGCACAGGCTCCTATACATCCAAAAGTAGGGGATTGGGGATAGGTAGCCGCATTACATGCATAGATTGCTACTCTACAGGGCCAATTTTTAGAAGCCCATGTAGGAAACGGGGGACAATTTGCAGGGCTGTAGGCATAGGTTGGGACACTACAGGCATAGGTTTCCACTTTACAGGGCCAATTTGCATAGGCATAGAAACAAGTGTAGGAACAAAAACTAGTTCAGGCACATGTCCCTCCTCCATATGCACCGGGACATGGTCTCATGTTATAGATAGCGGGACAAGGACCATTGGTACAGGTACAAGGTTTACTGGTAGGTGTTATAGCTATGGTACCGCCCCATGTGATCTTCATGGCTAGTTACAGAGATGTTGTTTCAAAGGCTCAGTATTCTTAGGACATGTTTATGGAGGCTAGTATCCAGTATGTGACCTATGGCGAGTACAAAGCACAACAGGAAACGACTGCCAGGACAAGCGCATGAATGCATAGTTCGAGCAACTCATAGATTCATCGACCACATAAGCAGGGTGAGCGAGAGGTTACCATCTCATGGTGATAGGGGCCAGGTGAGGGTACTAGAGAGAGCAGCAGACATGAGATATATATATGAGAGTTTTGAGATACTTGTATTTATATCTGTATATTTAGTGTATTGATATACATACTTATCGATGTATAGATGGATGTTGATATTTATAGATGATGCACTTGGTTTATTTACATTGTATTTTTATCGTGGAAACTAGATTTTTAGGCTTGATTTGATGACGATATATGGTTGATTTTATTTCCATTATGTATTGAGGTTATGGAAACTTATAAGTTTAGGCATGGTGTGATTTTAATTTCCAATTTATTGTATATTGAATGTTTTGATTTCCATTATTTTTATGTCATGGAAAATTATATGATTAGGCATGGTTTGGTTTTATGGTTTGTTGATTTAACTTCCAAGTTACTGATTTTATGGAAAGTAAATGATGATGTATACTTGTGATGTTTTTTGTTTGAGTTAACTACCTAAGTTTTTTTTCATGGGGGAAATGATGAGGGGAAAATAGTGGTTGAGATAACCTCTGAGGGCTTCATGGCCTAAGAGTTCTACCTACATATCCCTTACAAAAGGGGCCTTAGGTTGATGTAGTTCTCCCATAAACTAGGGAAGAATGTGATTGGGTTAGGTAAGGTGAATAAGTGAGTTGGGTAGGTAGGTCAGTTGGGTAAGGCATGTTTAACAATAGACAAGGTCAAATGCTGAATAGGTAATAGGCAAGGTAAGTGATGTGTAGGTTTAGAGGAAGGTATATATGTGAGTCGGTTTCGATGATCAGGTCTAGTTAGAACAAGGAACACAGTAGGAAGAGGTAAACTAAAAATAAACAAAATGCCCCAAGTTAGCAAAGACCATAAATGTCATACCCTTTGACTTATTGAGCATAAGTCCTTAGATACATTGCATGATGTGATAGGTATATAGGTGAAAGAAGTGGCATGATCACTATGTGTAAAGTACATGCGTCTTTCCTTGAATAGGTAGAAGAGAATAAAAAGAGATAAGGTGGAGGATTGTGTTTAGCATAACCTTATTGTGGGATAGTGTGCCCCTTCTACAAGATACTACAACCATAATAGGAAAGTCTATGACCAAATTTTTTTTATTTGTCATGATTTTTCTTTTCTTCTTGCTTTCATAGATTGATCAATGTGGGAATTCTATGTGTGATAAATAGAATATCTCCTTGAGTTATTCATTAATCTAATCAATGCGAGAAACTTCATGATAATTTGTATTTTTATTTTTTAGAAATATTCTTTTTTATATACTTTTTACAAAAAGTGGATGGATTTTTATAGTTGTCCTTCAAGGGAGAAGTCTACTTATAGTAGTGAGGAAGAGAGGTAGATGTCATTTTGAGGGATTCATCTATTTGTGAGAAGTTTAACTGAAGAAGTAGAGTTTTTTGTTATTCCATGTATATTTTTGCTTTTTATTTTTTAACTTTAGGTCATGGACAAGACTATGAAGGAGTATAAGCCTCTTGTATGAAGGCAAAACCATAGCATGAAAAATTTAAGCTATGCAAGAGAGGTTTCAAGTGATGAATGACCATGGGATTTCATCCTGAAAATGACAAAAATTTTCCATGAGAATCATGCCATGAGTAGATCCGTAATATTCATATTGAAGATAAGGATGAATGGTGACAAATAATCACACAATTATGTTTGAGTTATTGGTCCTTGAAATAGGTATATGAAAGGAGAGTTTCTCTCAAGGGATGAGCATGTAAGTGACATAAATTGATGTAGTAATTTATTCAATAATAGAATGGTCAAATATGCAAGGTATTTAGGGGCTAAGGTTCATGTTTACCTTCAAGAGAAGATAAACGATAAACACCTGATCCATAGGTATGGATGACCATGTAGGGTTTAAGCCAATTAGGAGCAAACTTACCTCATTTACTTTTCTCATATTTAGCTACATGTTTATTTTACTTCAATATAAGGTCATCAACCTTGAAGGTTCATTCATGGAAACATTTTTCATAAGCACGTTTGATACGTTTTTGGTATATTTTAAGGTGGTTGAGAGCATTTAAATGGCGTTCATCTAATAACTCAAGTTGTGTCAAATGGTCTTGGAAAAATTCATCATCATTGATCACATATTTAAGTGAGATATGAAGAGATGGAATTTGAACTTCGAGAGATGGGACTGCCTTTGTACCATAGACCAAAGAGAAAGGTGTGGCAATTTTTAAGGTGTGAATGTTGGTTTGATAATCCCATAAGGTGAAAGGAATGTGTGTATGCCAATCCTTGCTAGTATCATCGATGAATTTCATGAGAATTTTGTTGAGGGTTTTGTTATTTTATCCAAATTGACTATTGGTTTGAGGATAATATGGTGAAGAGAAACTAATTTGAATATTGAATTTATCATAGAGTTTGTGTAGAGTTTTGTTTTTGAATTGTTTACCATTTTTAGTGATGAGGTGATGAGGGACACCAAAACAACAAATGATGTGATGATTGATGAATTCACATATTTTCTCAATTTTTTTGTATAAATGAGGGATGGATTCCAATCATTTAGTGTAGTATTCAGTTGTTGTGATGGTCTATTGAGTACTTTGAGAGGAATGAGGATTAATCTCTTAGAAATATCTAAACCCCATTAGGAGAAAGGAAAAAAGTCTCTGATGACTTATAAGGCGTGACTTGGGGTGTGGTGAAGGTTAGTGTATTGCTGAAACTTCACACAATGTTTGACATAGTCACAACAATCTTGGTTAAGTGATGGCAAGTAATAGCCAAGGTGAAGAATACGTTTGGAAACAACATGACCACTGAAATTTCTAGCAAAAATCCCATCATGGATTTCTTTAATGGTGTACATAATTTCAGAACTAGTGAGGTATCGTAAGAGAATACCATCAAAGCCATGCTTGTAGATAATAACCCCCATGACGATGTAACAAGAGACCTTTTAAAGGAAGGCTTGCTTACCATTGCGAGTGAGATTTGGAGGTAGAAATGATTGTGAAAGGTAATCATCATACTGCTTATACTAAATATCACATGGGTTGGTTTTGATTCTTCCTACAAAATCAATGTCACAGAAGAGATACAAAGGTGACTTCAATCATTGCACTGTGACAAATATTTTAGAGTCTGAAGGTGAGGCAATTATTTTTGAGGCAAGGCAAGCCATGGTATATGTAATTTTTTTAGTGGATCGTGCAATAATTTGAATGTCATAATTGTCAAAGGTAGTCAAAATCATGTCGATGTGATGTTTATACTTTTGAATTATTTCATTATGAAACTGATATAAACCATTGACTTGGTTGATGACTAGTTGATAATCACCAAATATATTAAAGGTATTTACATATAAGGTAATGGAACTTTGGAGACCTAACACGAGTGCTTCATATTCAGCCACGTTATTGGTACAATCAAAATCAAGTTTAAAATATAAAGGCATAGGCTCACCATCAAGATGAATGAGGATAACCCCTACACCACCCCCATGTTGACATTTAGAACCATTGAATAATAGGGTCATCTGATATACATTGTCGTCAAGAGAGAGGGTAGAAATGGATTCATCAAGAAAATCAAAGTTAGAAGATTGATTTCTTAAAAGAGGTACATCTGCAAGCTAATCTGCTATGGTTTGTCCTTTGACTGACTTTTGATGGATGAATTCGAGGTCTAATTCTACAAGGTGCATTAGCCAATATGTGACACATTGGTGTTGGTAAGTTTTAGTATACATGTAATGTAAGGGGTCAGTGTTGGTGATGACAAAGGTTTTGTGGTTGAGTAGGTAATGGAAAGATTTTGTGGCGACGAAGACTAGGGCTAAGAACAAATTTTTGGAATGAGTATATCTAGTATCATAGTCTAAAATATTATGGATTATATAATAAACTACTTTATCCTTATGTTTCTCATTGTGATGAGTGAGCATAAATCCCAAAAAATGATCAATGGCATAAATATAGAGGTAAAAGGGTTTACCATCCTTTGGTGGGATAAGCACAGGTGGTTGAAGAAGGTATTCCTTTAACACTTCAAAAGCTTTGTGGCACTTGTCATCCCAATTGAAGGAAACATCCTTTTTAAAAAGATGATGAAAAGGGTGACATCAGTCAGAAAGTTGGGAAATAAATCATCAAATAGATTACAACTTTTCTTGCAAACTACGAAGCTGTCAAAGGTTAGTAGGTGGAGGCATCTCAATAATAGCATTGATTTTAGCATAATCGACTTCAATACCACGTAAAGAGATGATGAAACCAAGTATCTTTTCAGAGACAATGGAAAATACACATTTATTCAGTTGAAGGAAAATGAAGTATTTGATGAGACAATGAAAGATGATTTTGAGAACTGGGAGGTGTTCGACGCGATGCTTAGACTTGGTCAGAGGGTCGTCAAGATAATCTTCCAATATGTGATGCATGATGTCATGGAAGATATATGTCATAACATGTTGATATGTAGAACCAATTTTTTTAAGGCGAAAGGGAATTACACAATAACAGAAGGTCCCTCAAGGGGTGATGAAGGAAATTTTATGTTGGTCTTTAGGAGCGAGAAATATTTGATTATAACCCGAAAACCCATCTATGAGTGATAGCATTTCATGGCCAGCCATAAGATCAAAAATTTGGTTAATACTAGGTAGAGGAAAATCATCGTTGGGGTAAGTAAGTTTAACGTTGTAGAAATTTATGTAGATGCAGAGTTCCCCTGTCACTTTGGTGAGAGGAACGATGTTAGAAATCCACTGGGGATAGTCAATGGGTAGAATAAAAGAAATATATAGGAGGAACTAGATTTCTTCTTTCAAAAGAAGGGAAACATAGGGGTGAATTTTTCATAGCTTCTATTTCATAGGTTTAGCATCACGAATAGTTATGATATTATGGACCATGATATTAGGGTTAATATGGGTCATATCGGCGTAAGACCAAGAAAAATCGTTGTTATGATCTTGAAGGAAAGAGGTGAAGGATTCATATTTATTGGGATCTAAATAATGGCCTATTTTTATAATTCAAGGATTGTCCTAAGTGTGAATGTTGATCTCTATGTTAGATTCATTTAGAATAGTTTATGTCTCAGAAGATAATGACTAGTGAAATTAAGAATCCTCTGCACCTAGTTAGGTGAGAATAAAATCATCATCCTAACATTGAACAATGTTTATAGAAGGTGTGTCATCATTGATAATGTCATGATATAGGAAGGGAAGGAAAGAAGGAGCCTCACCATCGCATTGATAGGTAGAGGTCCTAGGGAAATAGTGTTTACAAAATTGTTTTTAGGAGGGATGGATTCTTGATCCATGGACTCTGTGGGGGAAGGCAGTGTAGTAGGTGAGTGAGGTGGGGAAGGTTTAATTTCCTCTATGAGGTCAATATCAGGTTTCTTAAAAGAAGGTTCCTCAAAGAATCCAAGACCACTGCGGTCTTTGTGTTTCCAAGTGGTACAAGGTATGTGTTATCCAAAATGATCCCCTTGCTTATTTTGGATAACTTACCTTCATTCGTCCCTTGTGCTTCAAATTCAATTTTCACACATTTCAAGTACTCAAGGGTTTCTAGAAATGGCTCCATCAGATAGGATTTTTCTTCCCCTTTCCAAAAAGGTACAATTTTCCTCCTAACTCTTTGTAAATTTCAAGTTATGACTCGGCGAAGTTTTTTGGGGAAAATTTCCCTTGACAGGCCTGCGGCCAATGAAATGATGCCACATGGCGGTGGAGGCTAGGCGGACGGAGATAGGTTGGAAAATTTTCCAAGGAATTGGCAAAGGTGCAAAGGTAAAAATCGGCCCATAGACCCGTAGAGGAGGATGAAGGAAATTTGCAAAGGCCCGCGAGCCAACCAGAGGATGACACATGTCCTACAAGCGGCAGAATCAGGGAGCGCGGGGGAATTTTGGCAATTTTTCCAAAATTGCAAAATGTGCAAAGGGAATAATTGAAAGCACAACCTTTTCGAGCAAATAAATGATGACACGTGTCCAGTTGGCAATGGGGGGTCAAAGGCGTGGAAGGATTTGGTGAAATTTGCCAAAGTGGTCAAAAGGCGCCAAGGCGAAAAATAGAAGCGTGCCCCCGGAGCGCTGAGAAACCAGAAGGCGACATGTGGCAGTAGAGTGGCGGGGCACGGGGATTTTTTGGGAAATTTTCCCAAATTCAAAAAAGGGGAAACTTTTCAAATTTCAGCCCGCGAACCCATTTTTTGCCTTGTTTTTTGCCCTAAATCTTCATAGGGCCATATCTTTTAATCCTGAGCTCAGATTCTCACGTTCTTTATATCTTTGGAAATCTGGTAAAATTATCTACACGATGGAGGGGTAAATTTTGAATTTTTATGGAGATTTATGGGATAAAAGTGGGAAAACTTCTATGGCATGTAAAAAACGTAGAAAATGCCCCCAACCACCAAAATTAATGAAATATGGGCCTCTTTTTTGCTTTGCAGAGCAATGTAGTTTAGCATATGGGGTTTTTCCATGAAGCCCATCACCTTGCAGGAGAAATTAAATGGATTTTATTGGTAGTTGAACTCATAATCATTTTTTCCCATGTTTTTTTGCTTTCTCTTCTTCTGCTTGGCCATTAAAAGCCAGATTTGGCTCATTTGTAAAAGGTTGGATGTTCTTGCTTCTGCAAGCACTTCTTTTCCCCTTAGCAGGTGGATTTGAAGGATTTTCAGACCTCCCATGGAGATTGTAACACGTTTTTTTTACCTCTTTGATATTGCAATATATTGTATCAAATCTGCGCATGATAATGTATGTTTTGTTATCAATTTTCAATCCTCTCATACAGTTATTAATGTCTTCTGATCCTTCATTTCATTCTAGTAATTTGTGCATGTTTTGTTGCTACAATCTGCATGATTTGTATATATTTTTGCAAAGCAAGGAGTTCATCACTCCTTTGGTGTATCACCTCTCTGTTTTTGCTTAGTTTTATTTCCATTTCCATCTTTGTTTCTCTCAACCCTTTCTCCTTGGTAGTTTTAGAGTAGGAATTTTGAACCAGAACCTCTGTAAAATTACATGCATACACCTAAATAGAGGAGTAAGAACCATCTTCAATCTAGAGGATTTTCTCACCTTGCAAGGCCCCACACCTTGGAGAAAACTCAATGTTGTGCAATCACACTAAATGACCCAATTCTGGACTGCAGATATGAAGGTTATTTAGGGGGTGTTGTAGATTTGCACTAAATGTTTTAGCACGTACACTTCATCTTTTGTAGGTTGGTGTGTTCCTGTGAATATTTCAGCCTTTGGAGGCAATTACAAACACATATGGTGACTCCATCTAGTAAACAACCCATCTTTGAAGTTGCAGACCTTCCTTTTCATTCCTTTTCTTCATTTTTCATCCATTCTTCCTTCCATCTCTTCCATCTTCATTCATCCCATGAAGTTGTGCAATCATGACTTCATTTCCATCATGGAATTCACATTTACAACATCAATGCCATCCAAATCCACCTCCAACATGCTTTATAACTCCTTCAAATCCAAATTTTGAGTAGATTCAAGATCAGCATGCATACCCATATGAGCAATAGTGCCAAAATCAGTTTGGCTATGGTTCTTTCCAAGAGCAGAGGTATGCATACAATGAAGACAATCAAATGCAAGATGATGATTTGTTGGAGAAAATCCAAAAAATAGAGATTGGCATGGTGCAATCTAGGGTTAAAGCACAAATGAAAGCATTTGGAATCGGTTGTGGAGCACCTTGTCCATAGGTGGGACCTTTTCCAAGGTATTACAACCCTCAAGAGAAGCTTGACTTCATGATTGCAATGCTACAATTGCTTGCAAAATGGACTAAGGGAATAGTGGTGTATGAGAGGAGTATTTAGCAACCTTGTCAAAGAGTAAGCACACCATCTCATACTCTTTCTTTTCCTCTTTCTCAATCTGTATCATTTCAGTAGTGTCAAGCTTCAAGTTTTCCATATGCTTCCCCAAATGTTGATCCCATTTCTCCATCTCCTAGTTTTCCACCTCATCTCAATTATTCTATCCTTTTCCCTTCCAAATCCAAATCCCCTCCACAAGAGCAAAAATAAATACCTTCCACTCTAAGGAAACAAGAAGTTTCATCTCTTCCACCACCAAAAACAAATGAAAAAAATGGTTGAGTCACAACCCACCCCTCCTATTGCTTTCCCAAATCCATGTTGGGAAGAAGAAATTGTAAAAATCAATCATGAAGGATAGAAAGATGAAGGACTAAGTAAAGAAGGAATGATTAAGAGCTTAGTAAGTTTGGCTCTTAGATATGGGATTGAGAAAATTCCTTTGTTGGTGAATCCTATAGAGGAGGTAAAGGTTAAAGAACAAGTGGTGGTTAGGACTAATTTTGTTGTAGTAGAAGAAGAGAAAAAACAAGAGGCAGATCGACAATCACTTTGCTCAGAATGTAGTGTCCATGTTGGCACTCTACTTGAAGAAGATGTTGATCCAATTCAAGTTGCACAATCAGCCATGGAAGAGGAAATCTCTAAAATATATATTGCAGCCCCAACTTGTCCTCTAGAGCAGCAGATTGAAGAGTTTGACTTGACAAACTTCATGCTAGAGGAAGAGTTCAATCAAGAGCAAGATTGCCTTCAAGTAGCAGAGGAAGGAGAATATGCTCCAAATCTAAAAGAAGAGGAGCACATTCCAGATTTGGGGAAGAAAAGTGTAGATCCAAAAGCTTTGAGCACAAAGCAGGCTATACAAGAACCTTCAGTTCTTCTTTCTACTTCATCTCTCTCGAGTTCTAGTGCTGAAGAAGAGTTTGATCTCTCAAACTCAATGTTAGAGGATGAAAGAAACCATGGTGATCAAGTTGTAGATCAAGAAGCCATACTCAGCTCCAAATCATTTGCATGGCCGCCAATTTTGAAGAAAGGAAGTATTTTACACAACTAGTTACAGGGTTTGTTTAACCCACCTTTTCTTCCAGTTAGAGTAGAGTAGGTAGGTTTGATTTCATCAGAAGAAGTGCTTGTGCACACTCTACATGTTCCATTTGGAGCATGTATGATTTTCAGTTTTTTACATAGTTATTTGGTGTTGTTTTGGTTGCTCTTGCACATTCCATTTCAGTAGGTTTTGGTGAAGATCAGCTCCAAGTTTCAGTGGGTTTCCAAGTGGCTCAGAGGTCATATTTTCATAGTTCAGATCAAAATCAGTTTATCAAGCTTGACTCCATGCCCAATGGATGCTCAAAGGCCACTAATCATTCATCTAGCAGGAAGATGACCCCTGAGAGTCACCAAATTGTTATCCAAAATGAGCCCCCTGCTTATTTTGGCTAACTTGCCCTTCATTCTTCCCTTCCTTGTGCTTCAACTTCAAATTTCACAAATTTCAAGTACTCAAGGATTTCTAGAAATGGCTCCATCAGATAGGATTTTTCTTCCCCTTTTCCAGAAAGGTAAAATTTTCCTCCTAAATCCTTATAAATTTCAAGTTTGGCAAGTTCATTTGGGGTTATGGCTTGGCGGATTTTTTGGGGAAAATTTCCCTTGACACGCCCGCAACCAATGAAATGATGTCACATGGCAGTGGAGGCCGGGCCGGTGGAGGTAGGTTGGAAAAGTTTCCAAGGAATTGGTAGAGGTGTAAAGGGAAAAATTGGCCCCGCAGGCCTGCGGAGGAGGATGAAGGAAATTTACAAAGGCCCGTGAGCCAACCGGAGGACGACACGTGTCCTACCAGCAGCGGAATCGGGGAGCGCGGGGGAATTTTGGCAATTTTTCCAAAATTGAAAAATGCACAAAAGGAAGAATTGGAAGTGCAACCCCACTGAGAAAACAAATGATGACACGTTTCCAGTCAGTGGCGGGGGGTCAGAGGTGCGGAAAGATTTGGTGAAATTTGCCAAAGTGGTCAAAAGGTGCCAAGGCAAAACATAAAAGTGCGCCCCCACTAAGCAACTAGAAGGTGACACATGGTAGCGGAGCAGTGGGGGTGTGGGGATTTTCTGGGAAATTTTCCCAATTTCAAAAAAGGGGAAAATTTTCAAATTTCGGCCCGTGAAGAGAAGATTTGACCTTGTTTTCGCCATTTTCATTAAATCTTGCAAAGTGCCATATCTTTTGGATCTAGAGCTGTATGAAAGGAGTCATTTAGCAACCTTTCGGCAATGGGTGAAGCACACCATCTTTTGCTCTTTCTTTTCGCTCATTTTTTCAATCTAAATCATTTCAGTAAGTGCCATATCTTCAAGTTGATCTAAAGCTATGATTCTCACGTTTGTTGATATCATTTAGAAAGATGGTAGTCATGATGGAATTTAATTTTGAATTTTGATGGATATTTGTGGGAGAAAAATGGGAAAACGTCTCTGGCATGCAAAAAACATAGAAAACGCCCCCAACCACCAAAATTGATGAAGTATGGGCATCTTTCTTGCTCTACATAGCAATGTACTTTAGTGTATGGGTTTTTCCATGAAGCCCATCACCTTGTAGGTGAAATTGAAGGGATTTATTTGGTAGTTGAACTCATAATCATTTTTTGCCCACGTTTTTTTCTTTCTCTTCTTCTGCTTGGCCATTAAAATCTAGATTTGGCTCATTTGTAAAAGGTTGGATGATCTTGCTTTTGCAAGCTCTTCTTTTCCCCTTAGCAAGTGGATTTAAAGGATTTTCAGACCTCCCATGGAGATTGTAACACATTTTTTTTGCCTCTTTGCTATGCAATGTATTGTATCAAATCTGGGCACAATAACAATTTTCAATCCTCTCATACAATTATTATTGCTTTCTGATCCTTCATTGCATTGACTATTGCAATGTATTGTATCAGAATCTGTGCACAATAATGTATGTTTTGTAGATCAGATTTTCAATCCTCTCATCAGATTATGTATTGCTTTCTGATCCTTGTTGGCATTCTAGTTTTGAAGCATTATTTGTTTCTGCAATCTTCAATTTGTGTCTATTTTTGCAAAGCAAGGAGTTTCAGTACTCCTTTAGTGTATCACCTCTCTATTTTTTCTTAGTTTTGTTTCCATTTCCATGTTTCTCTCAACCCTATCTCCTTGGTAGTTATAGAGTAGGAATTTTGAACCAGAACCTCTGTAAAATTGCATGCATACACCTAAACAAAGGAGTAAGAATCAGATTCAATCTAGATATTTTTCTCACCTTGCAATGCCCCACACCTTGGAGAAAACTCAATGTTGTGCAATCACATTAAATGACCCAATTCTGGACTGCAAATTTGAAGGTCATTTAGGGGGTGTTGTAGATTTGCACTAACAGGTGGTACGACCTAGTTTTGGTGTCTACATTTTTCCCCTTTTATCACATAGCTTATATTGGAAGAAATGCTAACAAAAATAGGAAGTGATGGTCCCATGTGTGGGTGAGAGCGGGGTTTGCCCCAGGTGTGGGAGAAGGTGATCCCCCTCAAACCATGAGTTGATGAGGTGTTATACGGGATCGGTGAGTGGTTTAATAAATGTGTAGTTAATGCAAACCATGAATGAGGTGTTATACGGGATCGGTGGGGAATAAATGGTAGTTAATGAAGTGACGTAGGTGGGGAAGGGATGCAGTACTATGGAAAAGGGTGATGATATACTCAAGAAATAAGTAATAAGACAGGGTAAAATTGGGAATGGGTAATGGTCAAATCAGGTAATAGGTAATGGCAATCAAATGCATGCACATGTATAGACTATAACATAGTACTAGGTTGAAGAGCTTGTAAACTCTACATCATCTACCGTCGATAGGTTTATCTAAACAAGGGTGAAGTGATTCAAGTATACATGGCATAGGATATGGTTCGGAAACACAACGTAGGTCAGGTATAGGAATGTTTAGGTATGTTCCGGTACACCAAAGGTCAATAGGAAAGGTATGGTTGCTAGGCAAAAATAACATGGGTAATAGCATCGTAAGGTATAGTGAGTACACAAGGTCAGTGGTCACACCAAGTAGGCTAGGTCTAGGTAAATAGATCATGGCACGGGTAAGGCCAAGGTATAGGTAAAAATAACAAGGATCAAATGCTATACCTCTTCTAATGCTAAATGTAACTAGGAAATGCAAGGGTAGTTTGGGCTTGTAGGTAGGTTACAATAAGTGTGGGTAAGGTTAAAGGGTATCGAGCAATAATGAGTTAAGGTCAAAAAATGGAAAAAATGGGGTGAAAATGGTAATGGTAGGTAACCGATGCCTGTTAGAAAGTAACTGACATTGGTTTCATATGACTAACATCGATCAGGTCAGGTTAGGGTTAATAAAAAGAAAATTCTTTATTTTATGGATTCATATTAGCTTGTTATTTGGGGAAAATGATAGAGTGGTAAATTAAGAGGAGAAAGTGACAGTACAAGGTGTTTTTGAGCTGAGTTGGTGAGTGACTAGCGCGTGATTGGTGCTCAGTAGGCAGGGTCCACGAGATCAATTGGAGCAGTTGGATTGGTTACAAGGTGAGGAGTTGATTTGGTGATGACAAAGGTAGGAGAGGGTCAGGTGGACCACTAACACAGTGGCCAAACATGCCACCACAAAGACAAAACTGAGATGAGGTAGGATTTTATTTGATCTTTGCATTTGTTTAAAAATAGAGTGTGGAAATTGGTTTGGGTGGAAAAGAGTTTTGGGTGGGAGTGTTATCCAAAATGAGCCCCCTACTTATTTTGGCTAACTTGCCTTCATTCTTTCCTTCCTTGTGCTTTAAATTCAATTTTTACACATTTAAAGAACTCAAAGGATTCTAGAAATGGCTGCATCAAATAGGATTTTTCTTCCTCTTTCCAGAAAGGTAACATTTTCCTCCTAACTCCAAATATTTTGAAAGTTATGGCTCAGTGGAGTTTTTTAGGGAAATTTTCCCTTGACTGGCCCACATCCAATGAGAATATGCCACGTGGTGGTGGAGGTCAGGCCAACGGAGAAAAGTTAAAAAAATTTCCAAAGTGGGCAAAGGGTGCAAAGAAAAAAACCAGCCCACAAGCTCGCAAAGGAGGATGGAGAAAAAGTTGTGGAAGGCCTACGGCCAATGAGGGAAGAATTGGAAGTGCAACCCCGCGACACGTGTCCATGACAGTAGTGGGAGTCCAAGGCATGGAGGAAAATTTGTTTTTTTTCCAAAGTGATAGAGGCACAAATGGAGAAAAAGAAGTGTGCCCCCGCTAAGCAACTAGAAGTTGACACGTGTCACCGGATTGGCGGAGCACGGGGGAAAATTTGGGAATGTTTCCCGATAAAAAAATCAAAGGGGAAAAGAGAGGTTTGAGCCCACGTTTCCATCAGGGAATGGGAAAGCACCACATGGAAAAAGAGTGGCAGGGCACAGGGAAGTTTTGGGACATTTTCCCAAATTCAAAAAATGGAAAATTTTTAAGTTTTGGCTAGCCAACCTGATTTTTTCCCTAAAATTGCTATTTGTGCCCTAAATCTTCAGAGGGGCATAACGTTCGATCCCGAGCTCAGATTTTTCCGTTCTTTATATCATTGGAAAGATAGTAAAAATCATATACATGATGACGGGTTCAATTTTTATTTTTGATGGAGATTTGTGGGAGAAAAATGAGGAAAACGTCTCTGGCATGCAAAAAACATAGAAAACGACCCCCAACCACCAAAATTAATGAAGTATGGGCCTCTTTCTTGCTCTGCAAAGCAATGTACTTTGGCATATGAGTTTTTCCATGAAGCCCATCACTTTTAAGGTGAGATTGGAGGGATTTTTTGGTGGTTGGATTTTCAATTTGATTTTCCTACGTTTTCCACATTTCTTTCATTCTGTTCGATAGTTAAAAGCCAGATTTTGGCTCATTTGTAACGGTTTATTCATTCATTCTTCTCTGCCTCTCCCTTCTTTTCTTCGCTAGGGTCAAAAATGGAGTTTGAACCTCCTCCCTTGCTCTATAATGGCACTTTTTTTCCTCTTACCAGTGAAATTATGTTTTGTGCAAACTTTTGGAGCAATAAAAAAAATGTGTTTTATGATGCATTTATCCATCCTTTCTCATTTTTGCTTGTTTTCTTCTTTCCTCTCTTCATTGCAGGTATTTGTGCATGTTTGAATGTTCATTGCAGGTTTTAGAGATGTGTTCATGGATTTTTGGAACATTTTTTGTTTGAAATCCATCCTTGGTCTTGTGATGCACTTGTTCCATCCTTTCCATTGCTCACCTCTCTTTGTTTCCATAAACAGTTTTGATAGATGTTCAACATTTTCCTTCTCTGGTGTATCATTGTTTTAGTGTAGGCTCTAGTTTTCCCTCTTTTCTCTCTCTGTGTCTCCTTGGAATAGTTAGATTAGGATTAGATTAGCTTTCCTGCACTAGAATAGCTTGTGGTAGGTAGTTTAGGAAGAGTAATCAGCCTTCTGTGGAGAGCTTTACCCCATTTACAAAGGTCCCACACTTTAAGAAGGCTCAATGTTGTGCATTCACACCAAATGACATTGCCTTAGAAAAGCATATCCATAGGTCATTTTGGGGGTGCTATGAATTTGCACTAACAGTATGACGACCATGTTTGTAAAGATGAAAGCAAAAGCCTTTCCAAGCACATCGATGAAGAAAAGTGTGGGAAAAGTGGTGATTGGTATGATATTGGAAATAAGAAGAGAATGGATGAGTTTGAGTGGGTGGTTCTGGAGTATACGAAGAAGTCTCAAGTTCCCCATACATCAAGTTAGTGTGAAGGTGGGGCAGACCATATGGAAAAACCTCACCTACACCATGGTTGTAATATGAGTGTTGATGGAGGCTTCCACACTCTTGAGGAGTAAGGAAGGTGTTAATGTTGTAGAGATGATACTCCCCTAAGGAAAGACATTGAAAAACAACTACAAAAGGATCAAAAGTTGGTATCTGGTTAGTGGGAATGGAATAATCACCAGAATCCTAAGAAGGGGAAGTGTTAGGTGTTTGTAAAGTAGATGGGTTGGTTGATGGGCCAATTGTGGAAACTGCGACAACAATGGGAATAAAGGAGTTGGTTGTGGAAGGTGTAGCAAAATAAGTGGTGGATGAGGTAGTGGCTGAAGAAGAAGAAATAGTGGTGGTAGATGGGAGGGAAACTGAAGAAGAAGCAATAGTGGTGTTAGATTCCTTAATTGGTATAATGAAATCTTTAGGTTGATAGAGCATATTGCAAATTTTTGATGGTGAAGGATCTACTAGAATGGTGTAGTTGTGTCCTTCATGTTCAAATTATAAACAACGGTGTAAGGTTGAAGGTACACAACCCATGGCATGAATCCAAGGTTGGCTAAGTAATATGTTGTATTGGAATTCCCCCTCTAAAACATATAATAATTTGGGAACAATATGGGGGCCCACACAAATGTGGAGAATGATAGTGTTGAGGGTGGAAGTGATGACATCGTTAAATGAATGCAACATAACTAAGTTATTATGCATGTAATTGGAAGGGATGCACATTTTATTGTATGCATGGGAATAAATGATATTGATACTGACACCTCCATCAATCTTAATGCATTGAATATATGTGTTATCAATGTAGGTGAAAATGAATAGCGTGGGGTTAAGATCATCTGATTGGAGAGGGAAAATATATTCATCAGAGAAACTAACAACAAAGACTTGATGAAATGTAACTAGAGAAGAAGATGGAGGCGGAGTAGAGAGGGAAACCACATGATGTGGGGTAATGATTGCAGTAATAGGTGTGGGATCATTAGGTGGAACCTCAATAGATTGTAGGATCTTAGTAAGGGTTTTACAGAAGACTAAGAGGTTTTGATGAGCTCGTATAAAGACATTTTGAGGGGGGATTGGTGAAGTTGTTTGATCCTGGTATGATGTGTGATTCCATCAGAAATGGGATATGCTAGCCCACAGATGGTTACCATGGGTGCAGGTATAGATGGAATCTTGGGTAAAGGTGTAGTAGATGGGTTTCTTTTCTTCTATTTTTCTTTCTCTTTCTATGATCTAGTGGTAACTCTAACCATATTGATCTGAGGAAAATAAGGAGATGTGTCGTGAAAGGTATAGCGATAGGAGGGACAAAAACATTGTGTGGGATAAGAGCCTTGTGAAATGAGTATGGCACACTAGCATTTTGGAGGGGTTTGTGCTAGCTCCCTAATCCAGGAATATTTATTTCAGAGGTCAGAGGAGGAAAAGAGGGCTATGGAGGTGTAGGTGAAGGCCATTGAATAGATATGGGGTGAGGATGCATGGAGATATGTGAAGGTGGATTGGGATATTTATCTAAAAGGTCTTCTTCACTAAAGAGATCTTCATGAGAACATAGTTGAAGAAGAATATTTGTAAGGGCTTTAAAATTTTCAACATCATGCCCTGACACATGATGATAGGCACAAATATTGGTAACGTCAAACCCTTATGGTTTAGGTTTAAGTGGATCATAAGGCCTGAGTGGTGGTAATGTAATGGTGGAAGTTTGTAATAGCCGAGTGAGGATGTTAAGAGTAAGACCATGCCAAGGGATCACAATGAGAAGTAAGAGTAGGTTTGGATGGAGGTTTGGGTGACTTATGTGGAAGACGTATTGCTAGAGGTAGAGTTGGTTTAGATGGAGATGTGGGTGGATTTTATGGAAGAGGCGCTATTGGAAATGGAGTTGGAGGTTGAGTATTTTTAACTAAATTTTTGGTAGGTAGTGTGGTTTTGGGATTGGGTTAAACCTTCTTGGGTAAAGGTGTTAGGGTAGTGCATGAAGTAGAAGGGAATGCAAAATACATAAGTGGACGTGTCAACCAAGGTGAGAGTGTAGGTGCGGTGAAGATAGTAGTAGGAGGCAATACATAAAGTGTAGGTTGAAGGGAAGGTAAAGGCATGGGTAGTGGAGTAGGCATAGGTAATGTAGAACAATTGGGTGGAATGGGAGGTTTTGATAAGGATGTGGGTTTCTTAGTTTTAGTTTTACCTTAGGTAGGAGGTTGTTTGACCACGGTTGATGGATGGGGGCCTAAGATGGATGGAAGTGGTGAAGGTGAAAGAGGAGAAGTGGGAGAAACTAGGGTATGAGGCCTAAGAGGTTGGGTCTTCCTCTTAGGTGGGGGGATGGGCTTGGTGATAGTTTGGGAAGAGTTAGCTAAATCGATCTTCATGGGAGGATGGAATAGACTTGGTGTTGACACTACACCCAATGTCGTGATAAGTTTTGGTGCAGGTGAAGGTATGGGTGTAGGTAGAGGTTTGGGTGAAAGTGGTTATTGGGGTAATGGTAAAGGTTTGGGTATAGGTGAGGATAATGTAGAAGAGGATACTATAACTAGATCAGGTGTGATAACTTTAGTCATTTTAAACACTTTAGGATAAATCATTGAAGTGTTTATGAACAAAATTTGCATTTGAGTCGATACGGGAAGTTGAAGGTGTCCCCAAAGCATGGAATATTTGACATACTCCAAGAAATCAACCAAAAAAGAGAATGGTGTAAGAGTGGTGGGGGATGATGATGATTTGGTAGTAATCCCTATAAAGAAATATGATGTCTATGAGATAGGGAAATGGTTAGATTCAGACTCTATGGGTAGAAGAGACAATAACAAATCAATAGGGTCTTTAAAAGTTATTAGGGATTTTTGCCAATAAGAAGAGATGATAAAAGTCGATATTCTATGGGAAGAGGAGGGAGAAAGGTGGATAGTGTAGAATATTTGATTGGTGAAGAAAAGGGTAAGTTGGGCTCCTCCATGGGTAGAAGAGTGAGTGATGTGGGTTGCTCGACAGGTAGAGAGACGAGTAGGGTAGATGCCTATGTAGATGAAGGGATAGATGAAGTGGGCTGATCGGTAGAAAAAATGGTAGATAAGGTCGAATCATCCATGGGTAGAGGAGAGGATGAGGTGGAATCCTCTGTGGGTGGAAGAACTCACGTAAGGATTTCCTCAACTGATGGGATGGGAGGAAATTGAGTAGAAGGGACTGATATGGTATCAAAAATGGCATGCACCTCTCGAATGTTGGTATCATTGGTTAAGGTTTTTTCGGCTTGGTTGGATGATGGAGTGTGATTTGGAAACAAATTCTTAAAGATGTGGAGGTTTTGGTTAGCCAGTGCATTAGGGATATCCAAGACAAGATCTTTGTTATCCAACATTTCCTGGACAATATTTTTAAATGTTTTACAATTATTGTCACTATGACCTCTGACACGGTGATAATTGTAGTAATCATTCTCCTTGTACCATGCAGGAATAGGACAGGAAGGGTCAAAACCAGTATGTGGTTTGATAGGTGGAAGAGTTATGGATCCTATGTTTAGAAGCTTTTCCAAAAATGAGGAGTAAGGTTTTCCTATGGGAGTATATTGTTGTTGTTCATGCCTGTATTGAAATTTTTGAACAGGGAAAAGAGTAGAAGATGTTTTTGGTTGGTTGGATGGATGAGATGGACCAGATTTGAGGACCACCACATTGGCATTTCCTTTGGGTTTTGAATGATTGGTTTGTGGTTTGGAATAAGAAGAAGAGTCATTTAATTTGAATGGAGTGCTTTTGTTGAGAAATTATAATTTCTTCTCTTTGATAACACATATTTGTAACTTTTGAGCCATGGTGAGTGCCTCGCCAAATGTTCGAAAGGTTTGAACTTGGAGAGTTGGAGAGATGTTCCTAACACAAGCCCTAGTGAACAAATCTATCAGCTTGGTTTGTGGAAGTTGAAAGGTGAGCTTATTAGTAAGGCTCTGCCAACATGCAAAAAAATCTGCGATAGATTCATCTTTGTATTGGCGCATCGAATAAAAATTAGTCATGGTGACCTTATTAGTGATGTTGATGGAGAAATGATCAAGAAAGGCCTGGGCTAATTGATTAAATGAAAAGATAGAGTGCTTAGGTAAAGCACTATACCAGTCTAAAGTAGGTCTTTTCAAGTACATTAGGAAATTTTGAAGAAGCAAAGCGTCATCATGGGAAATCGGATAACATATGTGTTTAAAAGATCACAAATGTTGTTGCAAATACTCCTTGCTATTAAATTAGTTAAACTTTGGAATTTCCCAATGTGTGGGATAAGGATGAATTGGAATAAAAGGGTGAATAGGTTCATTACAAATCTCATCGTAAGTTAGATAATTATGTAAACCAGAGACAAACACTTCTAAGGTTTGCATCTTATCCTTAATCATTTTTATGAGATCGGTTGTAGGTTTAGATAAAGGAGCACCTCCTGTGGTATAAGGAGGTAAATAAGATGAATAAGGCATGAATGCCCCTCTAGTGTGTGGTGGTGCTGGGTATGTAAACTGAGAAAGGGGGATATAAGTAACGATAGATGATGATGACATATACCCTGAATGGGAAGTGTAGGTGACAGGTGGCGGCTGAGACATGGTATAGGTGGGAAGGACCTGTGTAGAGACCCTCATAGTGATAGGTGGAAGAGTATTAGGTATATACATGACCAAACTATGAAAAGGGGTCAATGTAACTGGAGGTTGTGAGGAAATATTGACTAATGATGTGGGAATCCCTACATTAAGAGTTATAGATGATGGCAAGGTAGAATTCAAAGGTGTAATAGAGGTTATAGGTGTGACAGATATCGAATATGTGGGGGTGATGTGAGAAACGATAGGTATTAAGGTGGAAGCAGGTAATGCTACACTAGTTGTGGCTAATGTAGAAGTGGGGGAAAGGGCTAGAGGAATGGAGACATGCATCCCGTATAAGGGCTGTCTTGATGAGTCGTGAGTGGAGGAATGAGTAAGATAATACTGCAAGACTATGGGATTGTGATCAAGGAGTTTTGAAAAATCCTTATTACCTACAGATATAGTGATAAAATAAGTGGGGTCCAAGGGTGAAAAAATAGAATGTGGTGAAGGACTAGGAGGTAGTGGTTGACAGCTAGCATGAAAGACTAGGACGTTGACTTGTCTGTGAGTCAAAACCATGTGAATAGTGGTAGGACAGGTGGTCTAAGATCTGTAGATGGTGTAGAAACACATGAAAAGAAGATAGAAGGAATATGGAAAATGAAAATTGGTTGCTGTTTTGACAGAAAAATCAAAACACAAAAACAACGTTGGTAGGGTAACCAATGCCGATAGGATGGGGTATCCGATGCTGATCGTTAGACTGATGCTAGTTACTGAGAATAAATGATAGAATTAGAAATATGAAGATGAAGAATGTAAATCAAATGAACATGAACTCTGTTGATTGGTAATTAGAGACTCAGAAATGTGTAAAATGACATAAATAGGTCACATAAAATGAGTGGATATGAATTGAATACTATTTTGGGAAAAATAACCAAAACAAAAGGGAGCCAATGCAGGTAAATTAACTGATGCCAGTATGAGGAGGTAAACAATACTAGTCATTGGACCAATGCCGGATACTGTGAAATCTGAGAAGATGATGAAAATTTGAATTTTAAAGTGATTAAGTCCAAATAAAACACCAACCCAGAAACTGAGTATGGAAATGATGAGTCCTAATACACCCATAATGAACCAGAATACACCAGTTATGATGGTGGGGCATGAAGGAAAATAAACATAAGAAGAAATGGCCTCACTCCTTAAAACACTATTTAATAGTAAAAAACTAATAAAACACGTCAATCCTATGCTTTTGATTTTAATGTTATGTGGCTTATGCCATTTAAAAATGACTATGAATAGAGTAATTTTTTTGGTCAATGAGGGTTCCCTATAAGCAGTCTATGGCTGGTATTAAGTGTGTTTTGGTTAAAGTGTCCCCAATATATATTTCACAGTACGCGAGGCCCAACTTTGATATGATGACTAGCTAGAACACCAACTGGATCCACCACCAATCTGATTATTAATCATTGACGGGAATTATTGGGAAGGAAGGTGTTTAAGAAATGAGTAAATTGTTAAAGTGATTTAGATAGGAGTGTGTGTGTACAAAGTGTGAACTACGCTTAATTCCCACAATCATCAACTAGTCATGATCTACAATATATAGATTACAAATAAATTTAGGTGATCTAATGCAACAATCACAAGGATGAAATGCACATATTTCTAAAACCCAAATTGACAATGAAATTCAATGTAACAAGTAATGAACAAGAAAATAGAATGCTCTTTCTCTAAAATGCAGATGCAAAAGAAAGGAAGAAGAATTTTTTTGAAGCACCAAATGACAAATTTCCTTGAGGCAAATAAAATAAGAGAAGATTTACTAGAGAGAAATTTAATGTAGACTTTTCAGAAAAGAAAGAAACACAAAAATATTCCCTATAATGAAAAATGCAAAGAACCCACAAGAAGGGTCCCACTGTTCGTGCCAAAATATTTCAACTCAAAGTATGTGATAAAACATATAAAGTTAATGGGTGTAAACAGTCAGGAGAAGGTTGCGTGCGTTGTTGAATTTGATCAGATTGAATGCGAGAGATTCCTTTTTGGTTGGGAGGAACTACCTGTAAAGCACAACAAGACCACAAGAGAGAGTTAAACAATGTATGGCACTGGATTACCTAGAAATTGCTAGTTCTGGAAAGTGTGACACTTCCTAGATGGCTGTCAATCTATTGTTTTATCAAATTAATGAAAATAAATGTGAGAAATAGAGATCCTATTGCTAAAATTTTGATTTAGGTATCTCAAAACATTATCAAAACCCTAGATTGAGAAAAGTATTGAAAGAAAAACTAATTTAGCTTTATGAAAGGTGTGATTCTAGTTGGGAAAGGTCATTGGGGTGTTAGGAAAGGTCTAGGTGAAGGTTGGTTATGTTAAGGGATGTTGGGTGAAAGTTATAAGATCGTTGTTCTAAAAAAAATTACTAGTCACAAAGACCAATATCAGTTAGGCGACCAATGCTGGTACTAGAAAATGACCGATGCCGGTTGGGTGACCGGTATCGAGAGGGACAATATGGTGAAAATTTTAAAAACTAAGTATTTGGCTCTCTCTGTGATTGCACAAATAATTGAGGAGGTCCAGGGAGGGTGGTAGGATTTATATGAAGACTTAGTTAAGGTGATGGAGGTGATAGGATGGGAAAAAAGGTTCAGGTTGGTAGAATATATGGTAGACGGGTGAAGGGTGGTATTCAGGATAGAGGAGAGTCAGATAATAGAAATGAATAAAATACTTAAGATAAAAACTAGAACTAACAAATAAGAGTGAGTTACTTATCCAAGAACCTGTAGATTTGAAAGTGGTGGAGGTTGATGAGCATTTGGAGGTGAAACGAGGTTGTGTCCAGTGCTGTGGTAATAGAGCTTGTGTTCCATGCTGTAGGTGATCCAAGGATGTGGAGAAAGAGATTGGATGCTGGTGAAGACCTGATGTGCTCTGGTTTTTCGTTTGGTAGCTTGAATGCTCGAGAATTAGAATGTTGAAACTTGAATGAATGAATGAATTTAAGAACCCATACAAAGAGTTAGAAACTCTTATTTAAGGTAACAGATGATAGTTAGGGAACAGATGTTGGCCAAGGGATAATCGGTGTCGGTTAGGGAGAAATGGTCAATTTTTCTAAAATTAGCCTAATTGCTCCCAGATTTGGCATGCTCTTGATTTTGGTTCTAGGTCACAAGTGAAGAATGGCGGTAAATGGAGTTGGAAAATGGTTAGAGGGATAATAGGTCATTAAGATTATGGTTAGAATAAATCCTAATTGGTTAGGATAAGTGGGGACTTAGTCTAAAGTAATAAATGAAGTTGGAATGGGTCTAGGGTGAGGCAGGTAATTAATTTAAATTTGGTAATTAAGTTAATTAAAATGTGTGCAAGTTGACATGGTGGGGGAATAGTATTGAATTAATTAATCAAAGGGGGTTTAGAGGGTTACAAACCAATTTTGGGTGTCTATAGTAAGGTTATGAGGAAGATCTAATCATGAATCCCTTGATGGATATTTAGTATTCTAGTTTGAATACATTACACAACTGTATATATATCAAAGGGATTGTGAATTTTGCAAAAAAATGTTTCCTAGGGTGTGAGACTGAATTTAAAACTATTGAAAAGGCTTGAAGGTGAGTACTCATGTAATTAGAGATGCTAATTCTGTGTGAGGGATTTGTCTCAATAAGAAAAGTGATCACCTACATTAGTATATACAGTTGAAACTGAAATGTGTACTTTGTGTTTGTTACCCTAGACCTTCTGATATCAAAGTTTTGGGATTGTAGGCATGTGAAATGTGAGGGATATTGTGTAGGGGTGTGACAAAGCTCAAGCAAAATCCATCACAATTTATTGGACATTGAAGGTTTACATACTCTGCCTCCACGAGCATGCCCAAGTTTAGAGAATGAGAAACTACCAGATAAGTGAGTTTAAGTCTCCTTCATGCTTTCTTGGTAAGGAAATATTCTTCATAGTATTGATACATACCTACATAGTAAGTTTGAGACTTTGAATCAAGTGTTAGTGGGAGTTATGATAAAAAGAATCTTCTCGGGCTTAAAGAAGAATCAGTTAGGGTTTTGAGAAATAAAGAGTGCTAGAAATCTTTGCAAGAAGATTATGGCCCAAAAAATTGGTAGAAACTATCTCATGTGATCCCTTGAACTTTTATGAGAGGAATTTTTGAGTTTCAGTGGTTACTTTTGAAGGACTCTTTACCAGTCTCCAGGAGGACAAAATGCATAATCATAGGGCTAGTTTGAAGGGTGAGTTTATAAAAGGAAGTGTGTGAAATAATTGGATTTGGGTGGTGAAGCTTTAGGGAAAGGAAAAATGCAATAATGGGTGCTCAAAAACATGTAAACTGCACCTTGAGGCCTTAGATAAAGAAAATTATGCATGACAGAAGCTTTTAGCAAACCTAGTAAGGGTTTGGTGATAAGATTACACCAAGTGAGTTATCAAGAGTTGTATGGTTAGTTGAGACCTTATATTTTAGGGGCATTTTAGGATAGGTGAATGTAAGCTAATGAAACTTGTAGATCCTTCTGGGTACATGTGGAAGTATGAATGCATGATAGTTCCAAGCAACATGGTCTTAAGAGGCTTATAGGGACAATTTTGAAGGAAATTGAGAAAAGGTGAGTTTTGAACCATTTGTAAGCCCTGAGATGGGTGATGTAACATTTAATGAAGGTGAGAAATAGAGTACAAGGATTGATGAGTGTAGATAAGCATAAGGTGTAAATATTCCTTATTTTTTCTCAAGATCATTTGTGGACTAAGGTTTGACAACAAGAGAGAGAAGAAAGGTTTGATTGAATTTCTTGTTTTTAGTTAAGACTATGACTCAAAGAGAGTAGGTTGGAATGAATGATCATAGTGAATGAAGGTAATAAAGACTAAATAAATTATGGAGGAGACTAAAATTGCATTTGGAGTCTAATAGATCAAGAACAAGATCTTGAAAATAGGGTAGATGAAGAACAAAGTTGTTCTTATTTTGATAAATACTAGAATACAAATTAAATGTGATTGGTCATCTACATTATATGGTATAAGAGCAGGAATTTAATGATTTTTTAAGAATTTTTTATTGCTAACAAGGGGTTGTGTGAGTGCATGTGAATGAAATGTGACAGGTTACAAATGAAGGGCTAAACAAGAGAAGGAAGCAAGTTACTGAGAAAAGAGACAAAGTAAGATAGAAATTGAAAAGGAAGAATTGATGAAAGAGTTGGTATTGTTGATAATCCAAAGGAAGAGGAAAGATGAGAGAGAAATAAAGAAAAGATAGGAAAAAATGAAAGAGAAAGAAAGGAAGCATGAAGAATGGATGGAACAAGAGTTGAAAGAACTGAGAAAAGATGTGGAGAATATTGAAGAGTTGGTGAAGGTTGAAAACATGATGGAAAGAAGTTGAGAAAAGTAAATAAGAATGCAAGAAAGGAAGAGAAATAGGTCATTAAAGGGGTGATCTATAAATAAAGTGAGAAAATAGATGAAGAGGAAGTGATAAAAAACTTCTTAGCTTGCTTGAAAGAAGATGAAGATGAAGAGTTATGAAAAAATGAAGAAGAGAGTAAAGATGAAGAAGAATATTTTGAAGCTTGTAAAAAATTTGAGGGTGAACATCAGTTTTTTGGAGAGGAAAATGAGGAGCAAAAGGAAGTGAAGGAGACTCAATTGTTTCCATGTTTTATACATAATGATTGGATTAAATGTGAATGTGTAGGTATAATTGATAAAGAAGTGAGAACAATTGAAGAAGAAGCTCTTAAGAGAGCTCAAATGATGGAGATACTAAAGACTAGTGGCATTCAAGAAAGTAAAAGTGAAAAGAAGTAGATGAAGGAAAAATATGGAAGATAAAGAAAGAAAGAAAATGAATAAGACCCAGCTAAGAGAATGAAGAAATCAACTACACATTATAATTGGAAGAACAAGGAAAAATCTTTGTATTAAGACTCAATTTCTTCCACCTTGGAAGTATGATGTAGGAGCATCAATTACACAGTTGAATAAAAAAGGTTTTTGGGTTTCTATAGGTGCTAGAGATTCATTTAGTAGTTTTAGTGTGTTTTGAGTCCATGGGAACCCCTCTTTGCAATGTAAAATTCAAATTATGAGCTTCCCTCCAAAAATTATATTTGAAGACTTGAATTTCTAAGCTTGATATGAAGGGGATAAATGTGCTTGTAAAGGTCACTGAAGGCCTCATGAATGGTATAAAGGTGTATTAGCCATTCAATTGAGTTAAATATGACCAAAGTCAACTTGAAATTATGGTTAGTTATCCTTGTAACTAGTTTCCCATTAGATAAGAGACAGGGGAATTCAAAGAATAAGGAAGTTAAGAGTTTGAGAGGAAGTTACAAAGGGTGTGGAACGTGTGGAGGATCCATAGAGAGGATCATGGGGTATGAGAATTTAATAAAGGAAATGTACCAAACCTCTTATGGAAATAAAAGGTTAAGTTTATACATCTGGTTTTTGTATGAATTTCAAATATGATGTTTATAGATACCTTTCATGATGAAATGTTCCTTACACAATGAGTTTTATTGCTCAGGATGGAGAGTGAGATTGTAGAAGAGTTAGGAAGTTCTGGAAAAACATGAAATTTTGTATGAGGCATATATATTATTATGTGAACACTTTTTTTGTTCATGGAAGATTGTGTATATGGTAGCTTTGATCAAATTTATTGAAATTTGAAGGAGAGGGATTCACTTTGTATTGATCAAATCCTTCTTAAGATTTTTTCAAGCAAGCTTTGAATATTTTGAATTCATGAATGTAATACACATAGAGCCAGGGTATTCTATGTTTTCCTTTATTTGTGAATCTAAAATTGTAGTTGTGATACGAGGATGGGTTTAACAATGAACGATTTTTCTAGATTCCTTGGTTTATTTGATTTGCAAGGTTATGAGGAGGATCTAATCATGAATACCTTGATGGATATTTAGTATTATAGTTTGAATGCATTACACAACTATATATATATATATATATATATATATATATATATATATATATATATATATATTAAAAAGGGACTATGAATTTTGTAAAAATGTGTTGCCTAGGGTGCGAGATTGAATTCAAAACTATAAAAAAGGCTTGAAGGTGAGTACTCAGTAATTAGAGATGCTAATTCTATGTGAGAGATCTGTCTCAACAAGAAAATTGATCACCTACAATAACATATATAGTTGAAACTGAACTGTGTACTTTGTGTCTGTTACCATAGACCTTATGATATCAACATTTTTGGCTTTTAGGCATGTGAATAGTGAGGGATATTGTGTAGGGGTGTGACAAAGCTCAAGAAAAATCCATCACCATTTCTTAGACATTGAAGGTTTAGATACTCTGCCTCCACAAGCATGCACATGTTAAGAGAATGAGAAAGTACAAGATAAACGAGTTTAAATATACTTCATGCTTTCATGGTAAGGAAATATTCTTCATAGTATTGATACATACCTACATAGAAATTTTGAGGCTTTGAATCGAGTTCTTGTGAGAGTTCTAATTAGGGTTTTGAGAAATACAGAGTGATAGAAATCCTTGCAAGAATATTATGGCCCCAAAAATTGGTAGAAACCATCTCATGTGATACATTAAACTATTAGAAGAGGAATTTTTGAGTTTTAGTTGTTACTTTTGAAGGAATCTTTACTTATCTCCAGGAGGACACAATGCACAGTCATAGGGCTAGTTTGAAGGGTGAGTTTGCAAAAGGAAGTATGTGAAATGCTTAGATTTGGGTGGTGAAGCTTTAAGGGGGAAGGAAAAATGCAAGAATGGGTTCTCATAAACATTTGGATTACACCTTGAGGCCTCAGATAAAGGAAATTATGCATGATAAAAACTTTTAGAAAACCTAGTAAGGGTTTGGTGATAAGATTACATAGAGTGAGTTAACAAGAGTCGTATGGTGAGTTGAGACCTAATATTTTAGGGGAATGTTAGGATAGGTGAATGTAAGATAATGAAACTCTTAGAGCCTTCTGGGTACCCATGGAAGTATAAATGCATGATAGTTCCAAGAAACACGGTATTAAGAGGCTTATAGGGATAATTTTGAAGGAAATTGAGAAAAGGTGAGTTTTGAACCATTTTTTAGCCTTGAGATGAGTTATGTAAAATTTAATGAAGATGAGGAACATAGTGAGATGGTGCAAATATTGCCTAATTTTTCTCAAGATCATTTTTGGACTAAGGTTTGACAACAAGAGAGAGAATAAATGTTTGATTAAATTTATTATTTTTAGTTAAGACTATGACTCAAATAAAGTAGGTTGGAATGAATGAGCATAGTGAACGAAGGGAATGAATACTAACTAAAGTATGGTGTAGGGGTAAGTGCACCAAGTTGGGGGACAATTAAGTGGACATCAAATCCTGAATTTTACATTAAAAATAGCAAAACATCAAATTTAGTCTTCCATGGACTTGAACCATGCCAAAAAGTAAAAAATATGCAATAAAAATGGTACCATTGCGTAGGGGAGACTACTAGCTTTGTAGAAATACTGATTTTAAAGTTAATAGAATAGGATAAATATCATTTTATAATTTTTTACTAATAGTAGGTCTTTAAGACACTTTTTCCCGTGAATGTTTATGTCTAGGTTTAAGACTACATATTTTGTTTCACTTATCAGAATGTGATAAAAATTATACCATCCCAACCGTGGTGAAATTATATGCATGTTCAAAAAAAAATTATTTGATTTCAATATTTTTTGATGAAGTTATGGCGGGCAAACGGAAAGTGCTTTGTTTTCTTTATGTTTTCATTGCACTTTCACGGAAAAAATCATAAAAAATAAAATATTACTCAAAAAAATAAAAAATAAAATCCATCCCAAGATAGATAGTGGCATCTAACTTCTCACCAAATGAGAAAAATATATATCAATTTTTGGTCATCCAAATCGTGGGCAAACGGAGTATAATTTTATAGGCGTTTAAAAAAAAAAAAACCAATTCATTGAATTTTGAGTGTTTAATATAGCTAATCTTGTCAATTTTTTAAAAAAATTAGTATTTTAGAAACTAGATTCCGGATGCTACGATTCATATAAATATAAGTTTTTCTAATTTTGAGTGTATGTATTGCTAATAATCCCTACAAGGTGATATTCTATTTTTATTTACAATATGACGTCCAGTTATGACCCCTTTTTTGTCCCCCAACTTGCTGCACTTACCCGTAGAATAAAATTACATTTGGAGTCTAATAGACTAAGAACAAGATCTTGAAAACAGGGTAGATGAAGATCAAAGTTGTCCTTATTTTGATAAATATTAGAATGCGCATTAAATGTGATTGGTCCTCTACATTATATATTTAGACTTTTAGATGATATAATTCATCTTCCGCATAGAAAAAAACTTCTTCATTTCTCCCTTCACTGGAATGGTTTCTGAGGACCAGTCAATTTGTATCTCGCCACCCAAGTCTCTACAGAATCTCCTATTCAACAACATGAAAAAATATGCTGGGATTTCTACCACCAAAATGGTTAGAAAAAACTTTTTGTTTGGGAAATATGCTAGGGACACTTGAACATATTTGATTCTTCATACTAGCGACATCTCTTTGGACTCCATAGAGTAGGAAGAGCCAATTTTTCATGGTAAGGTAAGTCATAGGGAATTAACAACTTTGATTGACATTACATTGTTTGAGGCACATGAGTCTACAATGTAATTATTCAGTTGGTATCCTTTTCTCAAGAGGGAGAGGTAGAAGGGAAATGAATTAATATTACAAGCTGGAAAACTTAGAGTCTTGCAAATATTAATCATGCCATATTAATACACACGATTTGAGAAGAATAACAACTTTGTTAATAATATCAAGACAAGATAAAACCATGAACACAAAGCTTCACTTATTCACTCATCCAGAAAAATTAGATTCTCCTTTCTTTATTGACATTCTCAAAAAGTTTTACAATGCAAAGGAAAGAGGAGAATATATAGAGAAAAATATAATAAATTTCTATATTTTTGCTAATTCTTGGTGGCTATCTAATTAGAACATACAAAATTGAAAACCTTTTGGAATCATGAATTCATTACAATATATAGATTTAGAAAAGACTCTTCGCCTATCCCCTACATGTATTTTCAAATGTCTTTACAACTTGTGAATCTTGAAATTCCTAGGAAAGAAATTAAGTCCCATTTTTATTAATTGAGGGAAACATATTACAATTCAACTATAGTCACAATTAAATGAATAATACAAAAAGTGAATAAGTTAAAAAGTGAAACCCCCTTATTGAATAATTAGAACGTGAAGGAAGAGAGGGAGGGGGAGGGAAGAGAGGAAGAAAAGGAGATAACTAATTAGATGAAGATGCTATAATGCCTGCTGATAGAGAAAAATATAGTTATGGACTCTTGGAAATTTCTCCTGGAGAGATCACAATCCCTTTGAACTCTTTACTATACATTTCCACTGTGGGTGTATTTTTCTCGGCCTACAGGATGTGCATGACGATTAATGACTTGATCTAACATTTGGAGAGAGTGTTAATGTTATTTGATTCTATGAACCAAAGAATGATGATCCCTTGTGTTGTTCGATATGAATTCTCTTATTTTATCCAGGGACTCCAATGTGTCTTCATTGAATGAAAACAGATCTCTGACCTCCTTCTTGACTAGATATTCAAATGGCCTAAACAAATCATCCATCGAAGTGTCTTTATTCACTGATGAAACTCCAAATTTATGTATCTCATTGTTCACATATCCTTTCAAATTTGAAATGTGTTCCTCGTATAATAAAGTTCACCAAGAGCACGATTTATCATTTCATAATGAGAAACCAAAGTCCATACCTAGACTTGAGAAAAGTCATCTGATGTTGAATTAAATACACTTTTTCATATCAATAAAGAAGAGTTGACCTTGCCTATCTCAATGACCAATGGATACACCTAGTCCCAATGATCCTTCTTTTCTTCAATATCCTCTTGTGTTATAATTAATTTTATGTCTGTTGCACTCATGCATTTAAACAATGACAAGATTTCCAGAAAAACACCTTACCTTTCCCAAAGATCTTGTTCACCCATTTGTCATTTTCTCTGCCTTGCATGGTGAAGCCTTATGTTTTTTTTGATAGAATTAGGGTCAAAGCTACTGATTGGAGTAACTTCCTTAGTTGGGAGAGAAGTGACAACATTTGGGTCCAATAATTTTTACACATATGAAGTGAGGTTCTCAATATGGTTTTCTACTTGGTCTAGTTTCTCTTTGTATTCCTGATTTCACATGAGAAGGTGAGTAGAAGAATCCTACAACAAATGGGAATCAAATCATGTGTTGCTGGTCCAAGTGGAATGGCACTGATTTCATAATCTGATGGTGCCATCTTATTGATAGGCTTGATGACTTTGGGCCTAGCCACCCCCACGTATTGGTTACCTAAAGTGCCACCGAAGAAACATGAGACAATTTGTGCTTTATTTCCCCCTTTTACCTTCACCATTGAAGATATGTCCTAGAATTCTGGGACCATAACTTATTGGATTGTGTGAGTCTCTCCCCTGATCATATCCTATACCCATGATAATGTTTCATTTTTCTCAGGCTAAATATTAGGTGTTGATAGGGTTCTTCATCAAATTTTGTATAAGCCACAGAGATAGATATCAAGCCGCTGTAGTATGGAGATAGCCGTGAATAAATAATAGATCCGGTATGAAAGGATGAAACAGAAAAAGACTAAGGGAAATATGCTTACATATAGGAGAATCCGTGGACAATAGAAGATGTCTGCCAAAGATTAGAAGAAGCTGCCGATAAAAGGTTAAAGCCTCCAATACTAGAAGAAGCCATGAAATATGAGAAAAACCCACTGATAACTGGAGAAAGCCACGATAAAATAAAATACTTTTACATCAAGCCACATATTGAAGACAAATCAAACTAGTACGAGACAAAATTTGACAGAGGCACAAGTCAAAAGAAGTGTCTTTTGGAGTTGATTGTATTTTGTGTATTTATTGTAACTAATAGATTGTATATGGGCACATCACATGATATATATGTGTGAGTTCCAGTTTGAGAGATTTTGTATGAGAATTGAGATAGACAAGATAGAATATAATTATACTTAAGAATGATGTAATCATTATTAATAAATAAATAAAGATTGGAGTTTGGGATGAAATCTGTTGTAGGATTCCTTTTATGTTTTTGTTCTTAGAGTAGATGTGGTGTATTTCCCACTTACATCCTTAACTAAGGTTGAATTTTCTAAGCCTCATAATACTTTCGGGGTTTTAGGTCAAGATTTGGTGTCTAAGTCTAGGTTCCTTTTGTTAAGAAAATGTCATGAAAGAATTCACCACCAGGGTATTGGAAACTCACATGGTTAGAAATTGAAAAGTGGTGGGAGAAGAAGATCGACATATTTGTAAAAGGAGAATAAAAAAGGAAGAACATAACTTATAAGGTGGAAGAAGCAGAAGTGTTTGGAGAGTACGAAGAAGAATTTTGGGCCCAGTTTCTACATGAGTTGTGGCCCTATTTATTAGCACATGCAAATATGAAAAAATGGTTGCAAATGTTGATGAGGCAAGAATATGTCTGATTAATGTATAATATATGATCTCATATTACTCTCCTTTTTACTAAGTTTGATTGCATTTTCTGACTTGTAGTTAATCTGATATAAGTTAGGATGTAATTGTCTATCTTTTGATTGATTGTGATTATAATGTTTAAAAGCTCTGAAATTCCTGATGTAGTGTCTGTTTGAAATTCATTTTTGTAATAAAGTAGGTCTAATAAGTCAAGGAAATTAAGCAGGTGGAGTTTAATATGTTTTTGAGAGCATTTGTTCGTACATAGCTTAGTTCCAGAACTTCCAAGCTATTTTAGGAACTCCATCACATAGTCATCATTTAGTTCCAAAACTTTCGGACTCATTTCCAGAACTCCAGTATTTAGTTCCAAAATTTTTGGACTTAGTTCCAGAACTACTGGGTATATCTCTGGAACTCTCACCGTGTTGATTCTTAATGATTTCCTATGGTTTTGGAACTTCTCTGAAGTTCCGGAACTGATGGGAGTTATATATTATTACCACATCCAGCAGATTTTGCATGTACGACCCTTTTAATCAGGAAAGGATGAGAATATTTCTTAAATGAAAATCCAGGGAAAGTTATCTTACAGCTATCTGATCAACCACAATCCAACTCATCATATATTCTGGGCACAATTCGATTTCATCAGAATCGTTGAGACATTTTTTATTGTAAAATTTATATAAAAGAAAACTTGCAGTAGATATACATGATAGAGAATATGATATGAAATAGATATAGAACAAAGACAGAGAAATATAGACTAAGTTCTCAGATCCACTATGTTTTGTAAGCTTGAATGTTTTATCAACTAAAATAGCGATTCTTATTTGAGTTAATTATCAGTTGTTAAATCCTAATTCAAGGAGGAGAAAGGGCCCACTCCCCCAAGGACCAGGATATTCATTTATTTGGTATTTACATTTTTTTAGCAAATAGCTTAGATTTGTTCATTTTGTATTGTTTTATTTGTTTCAGTTAAATTTTGTTGTATACTTATTCCTACAAGTGTTTAGATAGAATCTTATATTTCTTATAGTTGTTTTCAAGCATTCTGAATTAAGTGTGTTTAATTCCAAAAGCAAGTGTGTTTACTTTCAAAAGCAAGAGTGTTTATTTCCAACAGTAAGTGTGTTTCCATTCTGCACAGTGTGTTTCCTTTGAGAAAATATTTTAATGTTTGTTTACTCTCAATCAAGTTTTCATAGTTTGATTTAAATAATGTTTTACCAATAATTCCTTAAGCCATTGAAAAAATTCCCTAGAAAATACAAAAATAACTATAGTTAACTACTAGATCGATAAGATTACTCTTGTTGCTTATAGCTTTAGACACACCCCTAATTAAATATGACATCAACAATAAATTTGATTAAATTAAGGGAATAATTCAACACCCATCATTTTTGGCATGCGTCTTCAAGGGACACACTAGTTGGAACTTTCTAATTAAGTGTTGGCAAGAGAAAGAAATCATACATCTAGTAGTTGAAGGATCTTACCTACTATATCACAAAATACATGAGTAGACCAAGAGACTCATCATGGTAGATTCCTTCCAAAAACACCTTTCACGAGAATTCATAACATCCTCTAGTCAAAGTAAGGAAATTGATCAAGAATTGGAGGCACCATCATCCCTTGTCAGACAAGAAACAAAATTTCCACCTTTGGATTTCTTATATCAGTCACCTGAAGGAAGTGGAACTTCTAGGAGAAGGCTTATTACTTAAGATCCATTTAGGGATGAGTGTTTGATTCTCAATTAAGTAGTCAACCTCCTACTCCTGATTTTTCACCTTCCCCAAGGCATACAACTTACCACAGTGATTGGAAGGAAAATTCAGAAAATATTTTCAAAATGGACCGAGAATCTGAAGGAGCACTTGATAGGACGTTTACCTATCCAATCTAATTAGGAGATGATGATACATTAATGAAAAAAATATCACCTGCACATTTACCCACATTTAGAGGGATGTCATCTTAAGATCCTGACCAAATTATATTTGAGTTCCAAGGTATTATGTCATGACCTATGATTATAAGATAGATAAAAAAAAAGTCAAGTTTTTTCCATCCACTTTGAAGGATGCATCAATGAGTTGGTTAATGGGATTACCATCTAACCCTATTAGAACTTGGGCATAAATGGAGACTGCCTTCCTAGATAAATACCAAGATTATTGTAGAGGGAGAAATAGGGAGGAAGAATTCTTTAAAATCAAGCAAGAGGAAGATGAAAACATATAAGAATATTTAGACAAATTCCTCTTTATTAGCAAAATATGTGGATTTGTGCTTTTAGAGGAGTTAAGTAAAACCATTTTTCTTAAAGGTTTGGATGATGAATCTAGGGATGCCCTTAACTTGATAAGAGGTGGAGACATTGATCAGATAAGAATGAATGGAATTAAAGAGATTTGTAGAAGCTATTGCAGAACAAGAGGTGGACCTAGAAAAGGAAAATCATTAAAAATTATAAATCCAGATATGAACAAACTAATGGATTAGTTAGAAAATTTTAAAACATACATTTTAGTGCAATTAACCTCTACTATGGATGGATTAAAAGATTAAAGAAAATGCCAAAATTGAACCTTCGGCTATGTATTGTCCTAGATGTAGGAATAATCATTCACTAAGAGACTGTCCTTTAGATAAAACATAAATATGTCTTATCTATGAATGTAAAGAACATGATACTGATGTTTTTTCTTTACTTCCAGTTATTAAGAATAAGCTTTAATAAAACTAGTGCCTCATCTGCAACAAAAGAATTTAATTTTGTTCAAAGACAACCTAACCAAGGGCAGTTTATGCCAAGATTAGTCCCTAACCCCTAGAAGATGCCATGGGCTACTCAGTCAGTACCGCAAAATTGGGGACAACCACCTTAGGTACCTTAACCAACTTGGAACTCTCAAGATTGGGAAAATAAATCTTGGTATGCTTAGGGACACCAACAACCATGGGATGGTCAAGGAAATCCTTTTGCTTGGTCACAACCTAGATGCAACCCTAGTAATTGTGCTTAAGGAAGACCATATCCAAATCAGAATCAACAGGCCATCGTGGGATCCCCTACACAAAAATCACAAACTGCTAAGAATGTAGTCTGAACAAAAATGCCAACACAATCGAATAGAAAATCCAAGAAACAAACAAAACAACTCCTGTTTATGGAACAAAACCAAAAAAATTGGTTGATTTATATGATATGGAATGTAAGGATATTCAAACTAGATCTAGGAAAATCATTAACAGTTCACCCCTTGTAATTAATGAAATGACAGAAGAAAATGAAATTACTAGTACTTTTGTTCCAAAAGAGGATATTGAAAGAAAAGAAAAGGAGCCAGATAACAACACTACTGAGAGTCCATTTTTAGAAAGATTTAAAGAAGCCATAGAAATCAAAGAAGTTTGAATTGGTACAGGAACTAAGGAAATTGAATATTGAAATCCCAATATTACAAGAAATTAAGGAAGAAACAGTACCCCAATTGACTAAATTAATCAAAATATTATGTCTGAAAAATCTTGTAAGGAAGAAACAGTACCCCAAGACTATCAAAGTAGATGGGAAACTTGCTGATTTATTAGCAGGAAAAATTTTACTTCCCAAATATGGAGATCCTCGAAGTCCTGTTATTTCTGTCTCTATAGGAAATAAGGATGTACATAATGTTTTGGTAGATCTAGGAGTGGCTATTAATGTAATGACAGTGGATACTCTGAAAACATTACCATTAACGGGTATACAACCTACTAACACCATATTGTAGATGACAGACCAGTCTATAGAAAAATTTGAAGGAATTATTGAAGATGTGGTGGTTATGGTGGAGTCATGGGAATATCCAGTTGACTTCCTTATACTACAGCCAAAAGGTAAAACATTGGGTTATCCCATTATTTTGGGTAGACCATGGTTAGCTACAGTTGCTACTTTAATTAATTGTAGGTCAGGTGATATGACAATCTCGAATGGTAAGAAATCTAAACAAATTTCCTTATATCCTACTGCACAACCTTTTACTGACAATCATGAACAATTTTGGGTTGATTCTCCTGAGACTAATAAGTACAATTTTTCTTCTTTGGCTATGATCACATTGCAGGATCATGTAAGAGAAGTAGAAGAGATGATTAATCCACCATTGGAGGAGAACCAGTTGTCCTCGAAGAAATCAAAAATAGTTATGGAACCTATGAAATTAGTTTTGAAACCTACGAACTTAGTTTTGGAACCTACAAACTTAGTTTTGGAACCTGCAAACATAGTTCCGGAACCACCACATTTAGTTCCAGAACCAAGACAACAACAAATCTCTTTGATTGAAAATAATTTCACTCCGGAGGAATGAGATTTCTCATGGGGAGAGGATGAATTAGTAGCTTTAGTTTCAAGTACATCAGGAAGTGGTGAAGAATTTATGGAAAGTATCAGTGACGAAGAATTGGGTCTGTAAAGAGATAAGTATCATAATTCTCATTACTGTCCTTTTTCTAGTATTCTATCTCAAGGAACTTTTGGAGATGTTGTTACATACCATATGTTATTACCACATGCATGTCCATTAAATACTTTAATGAAACCCTTCCCACAAATTAGTTCATCACATATTGGAACCAAGCATGTTGAAATTCAACCAGGTAAAACTTTAAACATTAACAACTGGTTGAAGGATGATGAAGAAGCCAAATTGTTTGTTGTTCTAAAAAATCATACTAAATATTTTGCTTGGGATTACAAAGACATGAAGGGGATTCACCCAAGTATCTACACTCATCACATCTATACTGAAAACATTAAACTAGTTAGGCAGCCTCAAAGAAGGATTAACCCAGCTTTAAGGGATATAGTCAAACAAGAAATTGAAAAACTATTACAAGTAGGTTTCATCTACCCTATCTCAGATAGCCAGTGGGTATCTCCTCTTGTAATTGTTCCAAAAAAGAATAGAAAATGGAGAATATGTGTTGACTATAGGGAACTGAACCAAAGCCACAATGAGAGATTATTTTCCCTTACCATTCATAGATCAAGTCCTGGATAACCTTTCAGGTAAACAATACTTTTCTTTCTTGGATGGATTTAGTGGGCACAATTAGATTAGAGTTGCTATTGAAGATCAGGACAAAACTACATTTACATATCCATGGGGAACCTTTGCCTATAGGGTGTTACCATTTGGTTCATGCAATGCTCCTGTAACTTTCTAGAGAGTTGTACTTGTAATCTTTTCTGATCTAACAAATGATTTTGTTGAGGTATATATGGATGACTTCACTATACACGAAGATACATTTGAAGATTCTTTGAGAAATTTGGACAAAGTGTTAACAAGATGTGAAGAACACAACCCGTCTCTTAGTGATGAAAAGTGTTTGATGATGGTGGATGAGGGGATTGTATTAGGACACAATACTTTGAAAAAATGAATTCAGGTGGATCAAAACAAAATTAGGATCACTTCAGATTTACCTATTCGTTAGACCCCCATAGATATCAAATCATTTCTAGGACATGATGGGTACTATAGGTGCTTTATAAAAGATTTCAGTAAAATTGCTGCCCCCATGTTTAATTTGCTAACCAAGGACTGTGATTTTCTTTGGGATGAAAAGTGTCAGCATGATTTTGAAGAAATTAAAGAAAAATTAATCAGTGCCCCAATATTGAGAGGACCTAATTGGGAAAATCCATTTCATATCCAAATAGATGCCTCAAATTATTCCATTGGTGCAGTATTGGGACAGAAAGATGAGGAAGGAAAGATGTATGCCATTTATTATCTTAGCAAGAATCTTACTCCCACTAAAAATAATTACACCACCACTGAAAAATAATTTCTTTCTGTGATTTATGCAATCAATAAATTCAGACATTACATTACAGGGTACAAGATATTTGTACACACAGATCATTCAGTAATTAAGTATTTAATGAACAAACTAGTGGTTGTAGGAAGAATAATTAGATGGTTATTACTTTTGTAAGAATTTGATATTACCATTATGGACAATCTAGGTAAATCTAATGTGGTAGCTGATTGTTTTTCAAGACTAACCACCATAGGGTAGCAAAAACTAGTCAAGGCTAACTTTCCATATGAACAACTATTTGCAATATCAGCAAGTACACAGTGGTTTGCTAATATGGAAAATTATCTTGCAACATGGAAGTTTCCTCCTTATTTTACTAAGAAAAAAATAAAGAATTTGATTAAAACCAATGCACAATTCAAATGGTTAAATGGAATGCTATTTAAATGTGGTCTTGATTTTGTCTTACGCAGGTGTGTAAGAGAGGATGAAATCTTTGACATCCTCAGAGCATGTCATGATGAACCAAGTGGAGGACACTATTCAGTGAAAATAACAGCTCATAAGATACTTGGAACTTGGTTATTATTGGCCATCTTTGTACAAGGATGCGAAGAGATATATGAAGAGGTGTGATCCTTGTCAAAGGATGGGACAACCAACTTTCACCAATGAAATGCCTCTTAAACCTCAACTTATGGTTGAACCATTTGAGAGATGGGGATTGGATTTTGTTGGTCCCTTTAATCCTCCTTCACAAGGGAAGGAATATATTCTTCTGTGTACTGAATACATGAAAAAATGGGCAGAAGTGCAGGTATTGACAAATGCCACTGAAGAAGAAGTTGTTGATTTCCTTTAGAACAAAATTATGATAAAGTTTGGAGCACCAAGGAGCATAGTTTCAGATCAAGGGCCATAATTCATGTTTAATATGATCCAATATTTCACAAGGTATTACCAAATCAATCATAGGAAGTCATCTCCTTACCACCCACAGTCAAATGGACAAGTTGAAGTAACAAATAGAGAATTGAAGAACATCCTTACCAAAACAGTTGAAGCTGGGAGAAAATATTGGGTAAAGAGACTACTTGAAGTTGTCTGGGCTTATAATACAACTTGGAAAACTATAACAGGGTTTTCACCATATGAATTGGTCTATGGGAAAAAGCCCTTATTTCCTATAGAGTTTTAACTTTAGACATTGAGGACAATAGTGAAGGTGGGAATTGAGTTGAATGCAACTTAAAAAGAAAGAATCCTTGAACTCAATGAGTTGGATGAATTAAGAATGGAAGCACTTCAGTAGACATAGATAATTTAAGAGCAAAGGAAGCAATGGCATGACACATATCAAGAAAAGACAATTCAAAGTAGGAGACTAGGCATTTCTGTTTGATTATAAGTACTAACAATTCAAGGGAAAATTGAGAACCAGATGGTTGGGACCCTATTAGATTGAGTAGATATTTGATAATGGTTCTATTTAGTTACTTCCCATTGATGGCAACAACAGAACACTCTTGGTCAATGGACATAGGCTAAAACTCTATAGGAAGCCTCCCACTAAGGATGAATTCTTGAGGAAGATTGAAGCAGACAAATAATTTGATCATATGGAAGAACCCAGTTCTTCCAAAATGATCAAATAACCAGATGATAGATCCAGAATAAAGGGAAGAAGATGAAAACCTGAAAATGGCATTTTCTTTCTTCCAAAAAATATATAATAAAATAAATTAAAAATTCTCTGAAAGGTCAATTGAAAACTAGCAAATGGCGGTTGACCTCTTTTTTTTTTTTTCAGCTAGTTCAAATAAAAGGGAATTCTTTTGAAATCCAACTGTCTTATCTAATCATGTTTTGTTCCACTTGTAGGAATGACGAGTCATCATAGCAAAAGGATTACATCATCAAGGATGGTAATTATATCTTTTAACTTATTTAGGGTTGAATTAAATGTTTGCATATGTGATTTGACTTAATTTAAAAGTAGGTATGATGAGTCAATCTATTTATACATTATGATTACAAGTGTGTAATCATGAAGATGATTTTCATGGAATAAGTGGCAGCATGGTTATCATTAGTAATCATTATTGAAAAAATAAATTGAAATAAGTTACAAAGATACTTTGAGGAAGGAGCAAGGAAGTAAGTTTGTGTCCGCAACAAAGAACACAGGTTCCGTAGCTAAGAACACAGGTTCCATAGCTAATAAAAAAGGTTTCGTAACTAAGAATAGAGGTTATGAAACCAAAGTCACCAGTTCCGCAGCTAAGCAAGAGGGCTTGCAACCAATTTGCATAAAATCAAAAGAGACAGAACTCAAGATGATATGGGGATTAAAAAGAAATTAGAACTAGAGGATGATTCCTAGCTGCTCGCAGATGAAGAAGTGATGTCCATATTTGAGCATGGAGGATGGCTAGAGTTCCTGAAGAAATTTTCAAGGCATAATGATGAATTGGTAAGAGAATTCATCATAAACCTAGATCAATCCAAAACAAAGGTGAGAAATATCTTTATTCCTTTTTCTATGAATACTATAAGTAATGTGTCTGGAGTGCCAATTGTGCATGTCCCATAACCTGCCAAAGGGAATTTGAAAGAACTGGTTGAAGTCTTACTACAAGAAGGAGAAACTGAACCCCAGTACATCTACAATACAAAGAAAATCATAAAAGGGGTCAGAAGGGCTAGTTTTCCCAAACCCTTTGACATGGTAGCATTTTGGGTAGTGAAATATTTAACCTGTGATGGTAAATTTGGGTTTGTGGGAAAATAAGTCCTAAAAATTCTCATATATCTGAAGTATGGAGCCACAAATTCTGATTACATAATAAACCTTTGAGGGTTTCTTTTTTATTCTATCTAGACCATGGATCAGAGGTATTCCTGGGGTGTTGGGACAATCAGGCATCATGGTCTAATTCATTTAATATGCCAGCACCATTTTCTATCAAAGAAAAATGGAGAAGAAATTTGGGACAAGTTTCTTGGCAAGTTCAAGAAAAACCCTAATATTATCAGAAGGACAATTCCAACCCCATTCTCTCCTTCAAATAATCTAGAAATTGATGCCCCTACAGAAGAACATAGGGAAATAGAAAGAGAGAATATACCAAAAAGAAGAAGGTCTGTGAGAAAGATCAAAACAACAGAGCCTTCTGTACCTTTAAAGGAAATTCCTTCTTCTGTAGTAGCTTCAGGGGAGCCAATATCTGTCTCTGACAGTGATAGCTCACCCATGCAAGACCAAGAAAGAATAGTAAGAAGAAGCTCTAGAAGGAAATCCATCGGTGGGCATGCTAAAATTTCCCAGAGAAGAAAAATTCAGAAGAGGTCAAGGGAAACCCCAGAGGGAAGGAGTGAGTAGGAAAGGATGGAAAAGGAAGCTACTGATATTTTGGGTAGTATGGCCATGACTCCTCCTGAGTCAAGTCAATCTGAAATGGACAGCAGAGAGGAGAGACTTGAAGAGCAATATTTTCAGGAATTGGCTGAATAATTAGCATTGTCATATGAGGAAGAAGAGTTGGCATCCTGGAGAAGAAAAGGAAAATTTCCTTTGATAGAGGAAGAATGCCCAACTCCTCAAGTAATCTTAGAGGAAGAAGAAAGACATCAAGTTAAACAGGCTCTATTCTTGTCTAGAGAAGATCTCATTATCAGAGAAAAGGATGAGGAATTGGATTTCCTCAAACTCAAATTAGAACAAAGGGAAATTATCATTGGAGAGCTAATGAATTATATTGTAGCTAGGACTGAGGAATTATCAGTAACCAAGAAACAACTGATAGAAAAAGAGGAAGAATTTCAGACATCTAGAAAATAGAGTGCTGTGTCCACAGTCTCTACACAAACTGAGTTAACCTATTTGCCACTCAAATATCCATGGAATGACACTTGCAGGGAGCTCAAAGAAGCCAAAACATCAAATAAAGAATTGAAGACCAAGATGGAAGAAGAGATGAAGGCAAGAAAAGAATGGGAAGAAAATTTTTACAAGGAGGAAGGAAATAAATATAAATGTCTTGCAAAAATTCATATGGTCTGTATTATGAGTGAGAAATTGCTTTCCTACAGGAGGCCCTCTCCTGCATATAGTATATTTATAGAAGAGCAGTTCATTCACTGGAAACTATCAAGGATTACATGTGGACTTCCACATGAACTAAAAGATGAATTTGAATTCATGGCAGCTTACTCTCTATCTAGTCCTGAGCAGAAAAATCTCCTGTGTGAATTTTATCTTTGTAATTTTATGCTAGAGAAAAACACAGGATTTATGATCAATTTTTATGTGGGGGAGAGCCAGCTCAATGCATTTGTCTCTATTTTGCAAATCCAAATTACATGGAAGGAAAGGGAATCTGAGTTTTTAGTGAAAGTTAGCTCAACTGGTTTCTGTATGAGAGCTCACTATGGTAAACCTTCTGCCTTCCTCATGTATTTTAGAACTCATGCCTTTGATATGAGATTCAAGACACATTACCTTGCCATTCTGCAAAAGAGTATTGATGCTTTCAGCTCCTATGAGGAGAATTTTTTTGAAGATATTTACGAAGGATGCTCAAAGAGGTGGGAACTCCTTACAGTTTCCTTGAAAAGAAGGGAAGTGATTTCCCCTACAAATCTGATCTAGAGTTTAGAAAGGGAAAAAATGTTATGCACAATAATTACCCAAGTCAATGAAACCTATGGGAAAATATGGATGGGAATGCAAACAAGGCCCCCTCTACTTCTCACCCCCATGTCTCCTTGGAAAAATAGAGAACCTCAAGATACTCTTGAATTTGAAAAGTGGGAGAGGAAAATAGAAGCATGAGATGGGTACAGTACATCTAAGCTTAAGCACTGGGAAATCCAGTTTCAACCATTTGATCTGAGAAATCAAATGGAATGCAGAACATATTACCCCATTTTTGAAGAATGAAGTTTGTGAAGGGAATTACAAACAAGTAAGTTTGGGGGAAATGATGAGGCCAGAATATGTCTGATTAATGTATACTATATGATCTCATCTTACTCTCCTTTTTATTAAGTTTGATTACATTTTGTAACTTTTAGTCGATATGATATGAGTTAGGATGTAATTGTCTGTCTTTTGATTGATTTTGATTCTAATGTTTAAAAGCTCTAAAATTACTTATGAAGTGTGTGTTTGAATTTTTTTTTTGTAATAAAGCAGGTCTAATCAGTCAAGGAAATGAAGTAGGTGGCGTTGAGTATGTTTTTGATAGCATCTGTTCCTACAAAGCTTAGTTCTAGAACTTCCAAGCTAGTTCCAGAACTCCACATATTCATCATTTAGTTCCAGAACTCCAGTATTTAGTCCCAAAATTTTCAGACTTAGTTCTGGAACTCCTGGGTATAGCTATGGAACTCTCATAGTGTTGATCCTTAATGATTTCCTATGGTTTTGGAACTTCTATGAAGTTTCGGAACCAATGGGAGTTATCTATTCCAACCACATCCGAATATTTTGCATATGTGACCCTTTCAATCAGGAAAGGATGATAATATTTTTGAACGTAGATCCAGGGAGAGTTATCTCACAACTATCTAATTAGCCACAATCTGACTCAACATCTATTCTGGGAATGATTTGATTTCATCAAAATCATTGAGACAACTATGATTGTAATATATATATATATATATATATATATATATATATATATATAAACAAACATGTAGTAGATAGATAGGATATAGAATATGATATGAGATAGAAATAGAATAGAGAAGAGAAATATAGACTAAGTACTCAGATCCAATATGTTTTGTAATACAAAATGTTTTATCAATAAAATATCCATTCATATTTGAGAGAATTTTGAGTTGTTAAATGCTGATTCGAGGAGGAGAAAGGGCCCACTTCCCCAAGGACCAAGATATTCATTTATTTGGTATTTATATTTCTTCAGGAAATAGCTTAGATTTGTTAATTTTGTATTGTTTTAATTATTTCAGTTAAATTCTGTTGTATACTTGTTCCTGCAGGTGTTTAGATAGATTCCTATATTTCTTACAGTTGTTTTCAAGCATTCTAAATTGAGTGTGTTTAATTCCAAAAGCAAGTGTGTTTACTTTCAGAAGCAAGCGTGTTTATTTCCAAAAACAAGTGTGTTTCCATTCTGCACAGTGTGTTTCTTTTCATCAAAGTTTTTAGTGTGTTTACTTTCAGCAAATTTTCTTAGTATGATTTAAATAAGGTTTTACCAAGAAGCCATTAAGACATTGAAAAGATTACCAGAAAATATAAAAATAACTACAGTCAACTACTAGATTGATAAGATTACTCTTGTTGCATATAGCTTTAGACACACCCCTGGTTTGATATGACATCAAAAAGAAGTTGATTAAATGAATGTAATAATGACACCCATCAAATGTATTTATGAAAATATTTTGAGTGGACTGCAGCCAAATCAACCATAGTAAAATTTATTGATGAGCCATAGACCAGAGCTATCAATTACTTATATAAAACTACTCTAGATTCCTACATAATCATGTGGGAAATTCAAGGTTGGACCTGTTTTGATGACAAGAAACAAGAAGTACTAAGTGGAGCCTATAATTGATTTCTTTAGTCAGTTCCATTCTTAATTAAAGTGTTAATGATAAAAAGGGATTAATTAGGGACGTGGAAAAGTTCCTTTAGGGGGACAGGAAACCATGGGATGACATGCATGAAGGGAGGTGATCTAAGAGTCATGACTTATGAGAATTAATGGGATGTTGGTTGGGGTGGCAGAAATAGGATGACACAGGGAAAATGAAAAAGACAAAATTATATAGTTGGTAAAGAGGAGATTAAGAAAATTAAGGGAAGTTAAATTAAAAAGAGTAACTTAAATGAGCAGGATGGAAGAAAGAGCAAGAATAGCCGTGGAAAAGAAAGAAGAAGATTTTTTTGGAAAAACAAAGGATAACCTGAGAAGAAAGAGCTAAGAAAATGAATTAGAGGAAGGAGAAATTGAATAAAGTTAAGAAAGTAGAAAAGAAAATAGAGAAATAAGATTCACCCACATCAAGTGAAGGATAGCAATTGGCTTACCCAGAAATGAAGGATGACACATCATGTCTAGCTATAATATCCGTGTCTTGTAGAGACCAACAAGGTTTGGTTACCCCATGAAATCTTGTGGTTCAATACACTAGAAATTCTAGTTCAACAGGCATTAACGAGAAAAATGATCTTAATGAGGGATCTACAACATTTAGTAGGAGGTTTAGAACTAGCATTTAAAAGGGTATTAGAAGTAGAAGGGTGGAACAAAGAGGAGTTAAGAACCTCAATAATGATTAAGGATAGAGGTGAAGAAGAAGAAGAAGTCACTAGAATGAAATAATTAATTGAAGAATTCAAAGAGAAAATAAAACTAGTAGATGAGGAGAATAAAGAAGAAGAAAATATAGATAAACAAGAAGACAAAAAGATAGAGGAAATAGAAGAGAAAAACGAGGAAATAGATAGAGAGGAAAACCAAGGAAGAAAGGAAGAAAAATATAATAAGAATATAAGGAGTGACAAAGGATTAGAAGAAAGACATAGATTAAGGAATAATAAATATAGGAAAGTAGTTGTGGAAAATATTAGTTATGAAAATTCACCAAATAAAGACATTCCCCCCAACCAACACACAAGCCAAAAGGTGATGACCCCAGGGAATGGACACCATTCCATGTGCCGCTTACTACATCATTTGAGAATCTAGAAAAAGGAACAAGTTTAGAAGAAATGTATCAAACATTGCGAGAAGAGAGTTAGAAAAGACAAGAGATAGTGAGATAATTTCAAGAACTACTAGGCGAAATTTACTTCGATATTGAATTGAGTAGAGATAAGGGAAGAAATAATAATTCAAAAATAGTTCATAGCTAGACAAAGAAGGTGAATACCTTCTCAACCAGACCAATGGCTAAGAAAATCAAATTGCCAATTTTTGACAAGGACACCAGTGATGCCTTGGAACATTTGTTTCTAATGGAATCTTACTGGAAAAACAATAATACCATAGATGAAGCCACCAAGCTACAATATTTTGTATACATATTGAGAGATGATGCACTGTGTATACAATGGAAAGGTTTGTAAAAGCTATTGAATGAGGATAAAGAACCTCAAAGCTTTGCTAACTCATCCATGCATCATGAGATGAGTGCTAAACAAGATAACTTATATAATAATGAATTAAACTAAAACACTATCATTTTATCTCTAACTACTCTATGATTACTTAAAACATAAATTGAACCTAGTTAAACCTATGAGCAATCAAATTAGATTTGTTGTTTCTTCAATGGAGGTGAAGAGGTCTCTTTAAAATGGCTACAAGACCAAGTTACATACTCTCCTACTAAACTACTATGAAGTTATGGATGCAAGATGGAGGAGCTTCAACAATGGAGGATAGCCAAGATCAAATGCCTATTAGCTTAGCTAGTGCAAATGAGGTCTAATGACAATATCTCCAAATATGAGAGATTTTTGTTATGAAAACAAGGTGAAAGGTTGAGAGGGAGGGGTGAACCTTCTATTTATAGTTTTACAAATGGAAGAGTTTGGAATTTGGGTGCATGTGGGACTAAAGATTTTAGATTAGATTAGGATAAACATGCTTTAGGTCTAGTTAAGCTTGGTTTTGGCTAGTTAACTAGGGTTTAGGCTAGTTAAACTTTCATGGGAGGGGTGTGGATAACCAATTGTGACTGATAGATAGCCTATGAAGCCAATATAAGTGGTATAAAGAGAACTAAGGAGGTTCTCAATGGTCGAAAGGAGGAATATTTAGCTAATAAGAGAGATATTAGCCAAATAAGCTGATTATAGGAGGAATACGATCGAGAAGGTGTTGTGCATGGGCATACGGGAATGGAGCAAAGAAGGGTGAATTAACTAAGTGTCATTAATTGAATGGAGGAAATGCTAAGTGTAAGCATATTTTAGGTGTCTATATTTTCCCTTCTTTGAGGTGGCGTAAGTGACGTCACTTCAAAGAAAGTAGACAAGCATAAACAAGTAGAAATTTTTGAAGGGATAACAGAAAAATGAGTAGAATGGAGGATGCCCCCTTGATTGTTGATGAGGTGATAGACGAACTTGATTGATGATAAAAAAGATGACAAGAAGAGAATAGAAGAAAGAATAGTTTGAAGAAGAAAGGGGATATAGAAGAAAAAGGAGTATCAGGAAGAGGGAATGCACTAACATCCATCTAGTGCCTTTTAAACAACTTTATTTTCATCATATTGCTGGTGATCTTCATCATCGGTCCTTATTAAAAAGAATGAACAAAAGTGTAGTATATCATGAAAATCCATATACGAACAAATGTCCATTGCTAAAAACTCAAACTCCATGCAACATACAAAATGAAATGCAATACAAGAAAGCAAAAGATTCCTAACTCCATGCAACATACATAATGAAATGCAATACGAGAAAGTAAACAAGCTAACCTAACAAAAAAACAAGATGCAATGTTTTTGTTATCGAGCTTTAGTTATGACCTGTGTGAATTAATGACAAGGGTTATGATGGTGCCCCAAGAAAGGATACATACAAGGGGAATAATGGAGGACATTTCAGTCTGATGAAAAAGAAATGTTCACTATGAAGCAGTACCAGGAAACTTATTGTGCCCCAGAGTATAGACGGAGTAAACAACCTAGCTTTTGTTGATGGAGGTAGATCAAGATGATCTGCGAGTCATTTATGACAAGAATAAGCAAGAACCAAAGAACGATGTTTTTTAGGATGATTTATAATGTTTTTGATGTTTTCTGAAACATATTTGAATGTTTTAATTTTTTCTAACATATTTGAATGTTTTTGATCTTTCTAACATATATGAATGTTTTTGTGATTTTTCTAACATATTTGAATGTTTTTAATTTATTTTGAAAGTTTTCTGAACCTATGTACAGGAAGATGAGGATGTGTTGATGCCCTTAGTGATAGATGGGATGTACAAGGGCATAAGGCCACGTGCGTACGAGAAAGGTGAAGATGCAAAAATGCCGCAACAATTAGGTAGGACTATTCAAAGGAAAAATCTTCATAGTTAGAAGTGGGACCCAAGGACATTATGGATAGGTTCGACATGATGATGAACGTGAACCAAGGAAGTGATGGGAAGAAGAAAGGATGCCCCCAATGTAATTTAGCCTAAAAGCACATGATAGAAAGGAAGGAGAAGATTATTTTTGTGAAAGGGGACAAAGGAGTCCGAAAACATGGCCAAAAAGTAATCTTATACACATGGGTGTTATGAACGAAGTAAAAGAACAATGTGAATGACATGAATGTAGATTAGAAGTCTCACAAAGAAGAAGTGATTAGCCAAAGGCATAAATCGTGAGATGAGATAAGGACTAAAGTAAGAGTCTGAACAAGGTCCAAAAAAGACACTTGGTAACATACTAATCCTATTTACTCATAGAGACCCAGTGTGTGGAAGTTGAAATTAATTACCTCTTGAAGGGAATATATAATATACAACAAGTGAAGAAACCCTAGCCAATGTGTAGGAATGATTTATTTTGAAAGGTGATTTTGTGAATGGATGGTGAAAGGATAGCCGTACATTACTCCGTTGCTAGCCAGGCATCCATAGCCATGATGGAGATGTATTTGATTCTAATCACAAAATTGTTCTACTACCAGTCAAGAATCCATAGCCATGATAGATATTATTAGAAATACCCCAAGAGAGAGTTATATATCAATTTGCTTTTGCTTTGTAGCTTTTAGCTTCTGATTTTTTGATTGATTTTGATTCTTTTGCTTTCTAAAAAATTATTTCAGCTCTCTTGTTTGACAAGGGGTTAAGAACCACTGATGGCTTGATGAAAGGAGGTGGAAGTGATTATGATGACGACATTGGCTTGTGTCAACAAATATGTCCAAAAGTTATTTGAAATAAGTTTATTAGATGTTGACTGTGATAGGGTCTCTAAGAGGTTAGTCATTCTTAAATTTACCAAGGTGATAAAAGACCAGGGTCAAGTGGATACCATAGATATAAACATCATAAAAATGTTTGCAAAAAGGCTAACCAAAATTTCACCAAAGGGATGAAAATGGTAGGAAGACTTGTAGAAGAATGATAAGAAAGGGAGGAAAGAAACACCCATGTGTACGCAATACCTGATTGCATTGTTTGATCTTTATACCTTTGATTTTTCTTGTGTTTTCTCATGTTTTGTGTATTTTTGAATTGTTTTGATTTTTCTATTTTTGATATTTTTTGGAAAGTTGGGACAAACAAAGTCACTTCATGTGATAGGATCCAACAATGATGTTTACGACTTCCTTGATAAGGGAGACTAGGCGTGTTTGTTCTTCAAGCGTAATGTTTTCTCCAATCTCGATGATCATGGTGAGATCGTACTCAACAAATGACTATGATTTATCCTTAAACAAGGATTGTTCATGCCAAAGCTTGAGTTCCCTATCCATAGGTTTATGCACTTTACGCCAAACTTGATGGTTGCATTGATGTACAATTTTGAATCACGTTTGATTTACAATTTTGATATTGTTTGAGTTGTGGGGTGCTTTCGAACTCTTGGAAGTTTTTATTTGATCTTGATAATGAACCTATTTGGGTTTCTTATAAGCTAACGTGTGACTTTTCTTTCCCTAAGATGGAGAAGAAAGTGAACGTGGATGTTTAGAACTGATGCGAGAATGACCGTAGGCTTGCCATAACCATTGATAGAAGAAATATGTGATGAATGAAAAGGATACGATCCAAGAATTGAAGAGGATGGGCTACAAGGAGGTGAGCCACTGATAGAAGGCAATGAAGGGATGCTAGAATATGGCCCTAAGATGGAAGAAGTTGGGCTACGAGGACATGGCCCAAGAATAGAAGAATATGACAAAGGGCTACTAGGGCATGGCCCAAGTATAGATGAGGAGGGACTACTCGGATGCATCCCATAGATAGAAGAGGATGAAGGGCTACTAGGACGTGGCCCAAGAATAGAAGGTAATGAGCTGCCAAAAGGTAACCCATAAGTAGAAAATGGAGGGCTACTAGGATCTGGCCCCAGGATAGAAGAAGTCGATGGGCTACGCAGCGGTGACCGAAGGAGAGATTTTGATTGAGGAATGGTAATAGATAATGAATGATTGGGTAACAAGAGGATAAGCCATGGATCAATGCCAGAACCTGACATCTCATCATGATCAGAAGAAGGTGAAGATGGAATAGAAGAAGAATCAAGTTCTATGAATTTAGGCTCCTCATCTATGTTCTGTTGAAAAGGATCAACTTATTTTCCCCAATACGTGAGCGTATCGAGTTCTAGAAAGAATCCTTATTTGTAATCCTCTAGAGGGATACCTTCATGTACTCTAATTGTTTCTTCATTCTGAGAGAAATCAATCAGTAGAGGTTGTGTTTCTTTAGTCATATAAGGTTAAATAGAAGAAACATGTCCGATAAGGAGGGAAGATTGATTGACAGAACAAGATGACTCAAGAGAGGAAGTAGGATTGGATGCAAGTGTCTCATGAATGGATGATTTGGATTTGGACCTATGTTGTATTTCTAGAAGATGATGTAATGTAGGTTGGAAAGTAGGATCACATAGCCATCTATTAAGTTGCGACGTAGGAGTCAAATTAGATGATTGACTAGAGGGAATATGAGTCATGAAACTCTTTAATAGAGGAAGAGGTCGTTGAGATGACTGATGAAGGAGGTTCTACAAAGAAAGGGAGGACTGTGATTCAAGATTTGATCTAGGGGTATCCAAACAATAGTTGGGATCTGAATCTTAAGAAGAAGAGTGGGAATCTGAATGGTAGTTTAGATCTGAATCAGAAGAAGAAGAGTGGGGGGAACCTGAATAATAATTTGGATCAGAAGCATCCAAACCATACCACAGACTATGAGCTGAAGGTGGGGAACAGGGTACCTGAGTGGGCCCTCTAGCATGAAGAACCAAATGAGGTTTAGTTGTAATGGGAATATTTTGATTTGAATTGCTAAACCTAGGTTTCGTATTGTAGTAAGTGTGAGAATCTACATGATAGTCAATCATTTTTGGCATCATTTAAGCACAAATGTCTATCTCTAGATAATGTGATGGAAATCTGATAATGTGATGGAAATCCTTCAAAGGGAAGGAATTGACATGTTGATTTGGGTAGCATAAGGGCAACCAACTAGACATTTGGTAAGTATGGAGATGCGTGTGTGATTTTTTAAAGAAGGTCTAAGGAAAATAGACATTGTGATGATGCAATATCGATGAGATAAAAAAGGATTGGTCTTAGAAAACAATATTTCCTGATGAATAATCACATGGAACAATCATGCAAGTGTGGAACACAAAGCCAATCAACAAGGAAATACACCTTATACAAATACATGTGCAAAGTGATAGTTTGATGTAAAGATGATCAACACAATGTCAATATTTACGTCAAGCTCGAAATGAACAAGGCGTAAATTTTAACAAAGGGTATATGTGACTCCCAATCAAAGGATACAATGACGTGTTCAACAACCAATAAGGCCAAAATGTTAAAGGGTGAGTATTACAAATGTAAGCCATGTAACCACACCAATTAGACACGTCTATCAAGCTTCACGAAGAAGTGAGATATTAGTGCCAAAGTGGTATCAAAACAATGAAAACAGAGTAAATGACACCTTTCAATATTTAGGACAATGTTTGAAATCAAACCAAGTCAAGGTATACTAAGGATGTGTCAAAATGTGTGAAGCATAATGCCACAATGCGGATACTTATATCACGTTTACGAAAAACATGACATAGTATCTTAATTGTGTCGAGACAATGTAAACAAGGTAACACACCAAAGGGAGATCAAGTGATGAATCAATACGAACTATGATGATGATCTTGAAATCAAGATCAAGTTGCCATCAAAGATATAAGGATGCATCCCCATAATTTAGACATTTAACAACTCAGCTGTAAACATGGATGAGTATAAACGGATAAAAAAGTGGTGAACACCATGTATGACAACACTCCCAAAAGATGCCTTCTATTGTCCCAAATGGGAAACAAAAACACAAAGGTATAGATCAAAATATGTGAAAAATAAACTAAGTGCCACTTGGGCAGAGCTTCGCCTTGTCCAAAGGCGAGAAAGAAGCTAAGTGAAGTACAACATTGTCTAATTTGTGTGATGAAAGGCACTTAGATCTAACTTAAGTGGATTCTTTCCCTTGTTCAAAAAACAAGTTTCTAAATCCAAACAAGTTATCACTTTGTGATGGCCAAGACATGAAAAAGGACCAGTAAAGTGAGCCTTAAGACAAAATGGCCTCCTTAATAAGATCTCTCAACTAGGTGTTACAAAGCCATCTAAGAGCGGGCACGATTTACCCAAAAAGTTACACTGACTAATTTAGGAGTATCTCGGCTTTTCCCCCTTCAAGTACAGTGGGCACTAATTACATCCATCGTGTACTCTTGCGAGGGTCATGATATGGACAACTTTGTAACGCTAACTCACAAGGAAAACTAGTCAAGTGGGTAAGCAAGGTGCTTCATGTTTCATCCACGAGGTTACACATCGATGGACTACTTTAGGGTTCTTGGAACCACCCACATTATTATAGATTAAGGCGTTATGCCAAAGGGGTTATGTTCCAGTTGAGCAGATAGGGATGTACCCTTTTACAAAACTTGCAATACAATATTTTAAATATGGTGTGTTTTTTATCTTGCTTAGTTTTAATGTGGTTTTAAGTAGCACACCATTTGACAACTTGCATGTAAACACGTGTATTAGAAGGTTTGTATTGTTTGGTTTTGACATATTTCTTTGACAAACATTGGGTCATGTAGACAACAAGTTTTAGTAATTTTCTAGTATAAATTGATATCAAGAAAGAGAATTTACACCTTGCTTTTGATTCCTAAGATCACCAAAAGGTGTGAAGGAAGAGCATATGTAGTATGAAAATTCCTACTAAATCACATAAAAACTACTTTATTTTTTTAGAACAAATGTTTTTAACATACGATACAAAGTTGTGCAAGTGTTTTTGATCTCCAAGATCACTTTTGAAGGCGCGAGGAGAGAGCATACACACTTTACAAACCTTGCTCAAGCTAAGAAATGAAACACTTAACTAAGTTAGTCAAAAATAAAACCAAAATAACCCTACAAACAACTGATTAGTTCTACAAAAATCTTTCAAAGTGTCAGAATGGTCAAGAAAACAAGTTTTTAGACTTTAAGACACGTTAAAAAATGACTATTTACCTAATAATGTAAACCATAATTTTTCTATAAGTCAAAAATCTTAATTTTATGATTTCATTGTGTATTTCTCTTCAATACCTTTCCAACGCAACAAAAAAGGAGTCGTTTCGAGCTCGGGAGCAAAATTTATGGCCTTCGGAAGATTGGTGGTGAATGCAGTTTGACACACACGCGCCCCTCTATTAACAGGTACACGCCTGGTTCAACAGGTACACACCCAGTATGATGGATACACACCCTAGTGTAAAAAAAACACAGTCACAATTACAGATACATGCTCAGAATGATGGATACACACCTGTTTCAATGGATACGCGTCCAATATGATGGATACGCACCCAGAATGACGCATACACACCCATTTCAATGGATAAAGTCCTGTGAAAAAAAAACATAGTAACAGTGATGGATATGCGCCCCTTTCAATTGATACGTGCCCCTTTGTTAACACCTACACACACCTTGTGAAAAACCTACAAAAATCATGGATTTTCAAATTTTCAAGAGCAAACAGGTTAGTCGTTAGTCAAAGTGTCCTATTTCTATATCAAACCCACAAAATAATTGCAAATGAAGGTCATTTATCTAGTGTTATAAATATAAATGAGGAAATAACAAGTGATTTGATCCAAAATGCTTGAAAATGAACTTTGAAAAACCTAAAAGACCTCCATTAATGAAGGATGGACATAAGTGTGCCATCAGGCGTGCCAAATGTATGCAATGGAAAGGTTTGCAAAAGCTATGGAATGAGGTTAAATAACCTCAAATCTTTGCTAACTCATCCATGCATCATGAGATGAGTGCTAAACAAGTTAACTTCTACAATAATGAATTAAACTAAAACACTATCATTTTATCTCTAACTACTTTATGATTACTTAAAACATAAATTGAACCTAGTTAAACCTATGAGCAATCAAATTATATTTGTTGTTTCTTGAATGGAGGTGAAGAGGTCTCTCTAAAATGGCTACAAGACCAAGTTATCTACCCTCCTACTAACCTACTATGAAGTTATGGATGCAAGATGGATGAGCTTCAACAATGGAGGATAGCCAAGATCAAATGCCTATTAGCTTAGCTAATGCAAATGATGTCTAATGCCAATATCTCCAAATGTGAGAGAGATTTATTATGAAAACAAGGTGTAAGGTTGAGAGGGAGGGGAGACCCTTCTATATATAGTTTTCCAAATATAAGAGTTTGGAATTTGGGTGCATGTGGGACTAAAGATTTTAGATTAGATCAGGATAAACATACTTTAGGCTTAGTTAAGATTGGTTTTGGCTAATTAACTAGGGTTTAGGCTAGTTAAAATTTGATTAGCAAGTTATTAGAGACTCACTGAGAGTTGGGAGGGGTGTGGATAACCAATTGTGATGGATAGATAGCCTATGAAGCCAATAGAAGTGGTCTAGAGATAACTAGGGAGGTTATGAATGGTCGAAAGGAGGAATGTTTAGCTAATAAGAGAGATATTAGCCAAATAAGCTAATTATAAGAGGAATACGACTGAGAAGGTGTTGTGCATTGGGATCCGAGAATGGAGCAAAGAAGGGTGAATTAACGAAGTGTCATTAATTGAATGGAGGAAATGATAAGTATAAGCATATTTTAGGTGTCTACACACTGCGTTGGTACATGAAGATAATTTCTTAAGGAGAAAAACCTTGGGATGACATTGAAAGAGAGTTTAAAAAAGAATTCCATTTTCCAGAAGTGCCAACAAAATGAGTAAACAAGATGAGATACCTTGTACAAAAAGAGGGGGAATCGGTGAAAGAATATAGTCAGAGATTCAAGAATTTTGCTAGAAAATTGGAAGAACCACTGACAAATAAGTAGAGGATTGAGTGGTTCACCTTGGGGCTACTTCCCTACCTTATAGCAATATTAAATTCACAAAAATTTAAAGCATTATAAAATTTAATTGAGATGGAAATGAAACTAAAAGCCCAACCATGGAGAAGAGAGGGTGAAACTTCATTGAAGATTGCACTGGAAAGGGTGTAGTTAGAACTAGAAAAGTTAAAATTACAATATGAGATTTAGAGGATTGAAGGACTGAGAAGTAGTTCACCGCCAAAGAGAAATTTGAGGCCAAAGATATGGTGCATAGTATTTTATACCAAAGGTAATAGTAGAATCAAATGTCCATATTTTGAAAATGAAAAAAGAGAAGCCATAGTAAGAGTAAATTCATCACAAAAGGCATCCTCTAGTAATGTAATACCATCAGAAAGGACATGGTGTGGTATTGGTAGACTTTGGGACCAACATACACAAGACACTTATCCTTTACTAGAATTAGCACCTCCTACAAATCAATTGATGTATTGTACTACATGTGGGTTGTATAATCATTGTCACCATACTTTACCCTCGGTCACTACACTGGAAGACTTAAAACACTATGCTACCAGGAGAGCAATAGCTGCTAGATAGAATGTAACACCAAATCCTCCCCCTACTCAACTACAGATGCTTACAGTAAATATAAAACCTTTAAAACCAACAATAATTGTACCATAGTATTCAAATCAACAAGGTGTCCAAACTTAGTTTGGATGTGGATATCAAGGAGGTAATTATAACCAAAGCTACCAAGGTCATATTGATGGAGGATACCACAGAGGGTACCAAGGCGGATATAGAGGATGTTTTAGAGGTGGATATCAAGGTAGATATAGAGGCGGTTATGATAACTACTATGGAGGTAGAGGATATCAAGGTTACAACAATGATGGTTATTGTGGGGGTTATAGAGATAACTAAGGAGACAGATATCAAGATAAGGGGCCCATGAATTATTATAAATATGGGCAAGATGGGAAACTTACAAGAAATTTTACAAAACCTGATCCCTACAGATTTTTCCATGATAAAGGACATGATGATTTTAATTTTCCTAAAGCCTCCTAATTATATTGAAGCAAAGAAATGAAGTCAAAATCTTTGGGAGCATATGCTCAGAGAAAAGTACAACACATCACCATAATACCTTTGGATGAAGAGACTATAGAAAAAGATAAAGCTATGAGGGCATCTACCTTAGGTAATAGACCTACAAAAAAAGATAAGAAAGAAGAGGAAAAATAGAGTTATATGAGAAGGAAAGTGGAAAAAATAGGAAAGAGTATTGAAGAACCTTGATATAGAGTAAATGTTACAGCCAAATGTGCCACCAAGAATGAGGTGGCACCTAAAAAGAAAAAAAAGAAGGCTACCACAAGAACAAAATTATTCAGATGAAGAGGAGTGGAATGAAAAAGAAGTTAGGCTAAGTTTTCACTTAAAAGAAGTTGAAAAGAGTAGGGTGGTTGTAAAGGAAGCACACCCCATGGAAGAAAAAGAGAAAAAATATTTTGTAGAAGAAGAGATCCTTACCTTAAAGGCACTAGCTAAATTAACAATCAATCATGGGTTGGTAGGCAAGTTGAAACAATTTTGCAAGTATTTAAACAAAGAAGAAAGGAATTTTCATGTCCGTAGGATTGAAGGAGGACATAATAAGAAGAAAAGAAACATATTTCCTACTCAATGAACATGGCGCAAGTCCTCCGTTTACTTATAGGTGGATATCTTTGATACCACTATTACCAAAGTACTACTTGATCTCGGCACGACTATCAATATGATGTCTAAGACTACATGGGAGATGCTTGGGAGGCCTACAATAGAACCTATGAGATACTTTATCGGGTTAGCGGATGGTTCATCAATACAACCACTAGGAGTACTGAAGAATGTAGTCGTAAATTTCATGGGAATAAAGTAGATGGTAAAATTTGAAGTAGTGGAAAATGTGGCCATGAATCCTTCATACAAAACCATTGTAGCCATGGAATAGTTTGTAGACTACGATGGAACACTAAATTCTGAAGAAGAAGAAGTGACATGAAGCATAGATTGTATATGTGTTCATGTACCCTTACACGTAGGAATGAGTACCACATGGGCAAAGGAAATATGAAATGGTACAGAGGGTGAATATTTTGATGAAATACAAGGTGTGTATGCATTAAATAAATTATTTAACATTGAAAAATAATTCAAACTAAACTCATATGGTGAGATTTTAGTAAAATAAGAAGATACCACCGAAAGTTCAGATAATGTGGTAGAATCTTGGATACATGGGTTTCTATAGTCAAGAACTCAAAAATTACACTACGCAAGAAGAATACCACCTAGAATTATCACACTAGAAGATAGCTATAATATCATGGGTGAAATTTGTGTGCACGTCCAAGACACATTTGAAGAAGAGGATGGATACTATTCCGCATAGGAAGAATAAGAACATGATATCTTTATGCTAACTCAAGATAGATGTTTACAGAGGAAGAAGAGGAAAAAGAGATTCCAATTAACAAAGTTTACAGGATGAGACATGAAGCATCCCACTTAACCCTACCAAATTATTCAGGATTTGGGGATCTAGAAGGATATATTAAAATCATGAAAAGGATATTTCCTAATGAGAATGCAAGAATGAAGGTGTTGGATGATACCCTGAATATAAATGTCATGGGTTGGTGGGCGATGCACATGCCTAATGTATCTCATTGGAACTTAGTAACAAAATTGTAAAAGGTAAGATATATGGAAAGTGAGGGGTACTATGCCGCAATTCCTGAATACATTTGGAAAAACTAATCCACAGAGGCATATTCAAATTTTTGAACAACATTAGTGACTATGTGGGGAGACTTCTCCCTTGGTATGCATCCAATTTTTTATATGGATCCTAGGGCCCATACTGCGATCCTGGTATACACATCAATAAATTTGACAGGAGACCAGAAATTGGGATAAGATAGTTAAAGACTTTTTTCCATACCTTTAATTTTTGGGACAAGGATTTGAATGTCTTGAGGGCATTACAAAATATTTGAAACTTTCTTATTTTTGACACCAGATGAAGCAACAAAGAAATATTATGAAGAGAAGGAGAAAATATAACCTGAGAATTTAAAGCTGTAAGAAAGTTTTAAAAAGATTCCAGAAATGACATGATGTTTTTTAATTGAAAAACAAGAAAGAGGGGAAAAACCAGAGAATTTGAGATACAAGGTCATAAAGGATGAAAGAAAAGTAGTGGAGAATAAATATGAAGGGGAAAAATATTATTATCAGCCCTTAAAAACTCAGAAATGAGAACAATTGGGATGAATGGAGATGAAAAAATTTTCCAAGATTGGAGACTATTGGTCAGAGGAAGAAGTGGCCAAGGTAGTAGAATTACTACAAGAATTTCAAGATATTTTCCTAAGGACTTCAAAGAGTTGAAGGGAATAAAAGAGGAGGTAGGAATGATGAAAATTCAAATTAAAGATGGATTCAATCCATTGAAGAAAATACCATATAGATTGAACCCTAACTTGAAGGTGAAGGTGAAGTCAGAAATTGACAAAATGTTAAATGTTGGGATTATTAAACCTGTCAATGATTCAAAATGGATCAGTCCCATGGTAATTTAAAATAATAAGATTAGAGAGATCCATGCGTGTGTAGATTATAGGGAGTTAAATAAATCATGTGTGCATGATCCCTTCCCAACCCCTTTTATAGAAGAAGTATTGGAAAATGTGGCTGGTAGAGAGGTATACTCATTTACAGATGGTTTCTCTAGTTATCACCAAGTAAAAATTTCCCCGGAGGATCAACCTAAAACCACTTTTTCCATAGAATGGGGGTCATTTATGTATACAGTTATGCCATTTGGGATTAAAAATGCACCAACAGTGTTCAGTAGAATCATGATCAACGCGTTCAAAGATTTCATTCATGATTTTCTAGAGGTCTATCTTGATGACTAGATAGTTTATGGACTGCTGAAGAACCATATACAAGTACTAAGGCTGATGTTTCAAAGATGCAGAGCATTACACATATCATTTAATTTGAAGAAATGCATCTTCTTGACTCCATTTGGCACATTACTGGGGCACATAATTTGTAAGGAAGGTCTATTGATTGATCCCTTAAAAAATTCTGTGATTGTTAATCTACCACCACCAAAAACACAGAAAGAGGTGCAGAAAATTCTTGGTTACACTGGTTATCATAGAAATTTCATCATAAACTATGCAGAGATAAGTTCCCCACTAGAAGAACTATTGAAGAAAAGGACAAATAAACAAATCCCTTGGTCCAAAGAATGTGTGGATGCATTTGAAATATTAAAAGAAAAAAAATACATGCACCCATCTTGATTTTCCCTGATTGGAAGGTACCCTTCCATGTTCATGTGGATGCATCTGGGATAGCAATTGGAGTTGTATTGACATAGCCTAGAGATAAGATGGATCATCCTATAACATTTTCTAGTAGGAAGTTGGCTAAGGTAGAAAGGAATTATACAACAATAGAAAGGGAAGGATTAAGTATGGTTTATGCCTTGATAAAATATAGAAAATACTTACTAGCCACCTCCTTTGTATTTATATTGATCATGAGCCTTTAAAGTATCTATTGAATAGACCAGTCTTATAGGGGAGAATATTTAGATGGCTCATGCTTTTCTAGGAATGTAATTTCAGTGTTGCAGTAAAACTTGGGAAACTAAACAATGGTCTAGATTATTTATCGAGAATTAAAATAGGAGAAGATGAGGGGCCCATAAATGATGATTTTCCTAGTGCCCATTTATTCAATATTGAATCCATACAAAAATAATTTGATGAAATCACACAATTGTTGGCTAAGGGAGAATTTCCAAGTAACTATACTCAACAACAAAAAATAAATTTACTAAGTATGGAATTTTCATTTACATTGATTCAAGGGAAATTATACAAAAAGGGATAAGACAATGTCCTTAGAAGAGTAGCTCTAGAATATTTGAGGAAGAATATATTGATCAAAGAACATGGAGGTATAGTAGGAGGTCACAATGGAGGAGAGAAGACAACACAAAAGGTAATGATGGTTGGTTTATGGTGGCCTACACTTTTTAAAGATGCACATAAACATGCTAGTCCTGTGACATATGCTTAGAGGGTAGGAAAACCAAATGCAAGGGATGAGATGCCACTGAGACTTGTTTTGGCATTAGCTCCATTCGAAAAATGGGCCATTGATTTAATTGGACCTATCAAGTCAACCACTAATCATTCTCAATAAATGTTTATCATAACTGGAAAAAAATATTTAACAAGATGGGCATAAGTAGTTCCCAAAAAAAATTGTACTGCAAAAATAACTTCCATATTCTTAAATGAGAACATCATTACAAGGTTCTGATGTCCTTTGAGCATTACCAGTGACCAAGGTAAACATTTTGTGAATGCAACTATTCAAGAACTATTGAGCGGTTTTATGATCAACCATAATAGAAGCACTCCATACCATCCCCAAGTGAATGGAACGTTAAATGAATTCAAAAAAGTAATGGAGAAAGTATTAACCAAATTTTTTTCCTTACAAACTGCAGACTAAGATTTGAAGATACTCGCCACTCTATAGGCACACTGCACAACCTATAAAAGGCTCACAAACTACTCTACACTTATATTAGTTTATGGAATAGAAGCTGCGGTCCCCATAGAGTTTGTGCTTCCAAGTTTGAGGATTGTAGTGGCATTCAGAATGACTGAAGATGATTCACTCCATGAGAGGCTAATAGAACTAGAAAAACTAGATGAAAAGAGGTTCATAGCCACATATAACCAAACTCAGGAGAAAAGAAGACAAAAGGTGTGGCATGACCACCACATTAAAAGAAAGTAGTTTGATGTTAGAGATTAATTACTCCTATATGATAGCAAGTATAAGCACCCATGAAAATTGAAGGTAAGATGGCTAGGACCATACATCATTAAGGAGATATTTCCTTATGGGTAAACAAAGTTACAAACCTTGCAATTGAAAGAACTCCCTAGATATGTGAATGGGGAAAGACTCAAAATATATGTGACTTATCCAAAAATCAAGAAGTAATAAATAAATAAACACACACATACAAAGAAAACACACACATCCATAACCTATTTGAAAACTGACAATTCGGTGGGTAGGTCAAGGGGTAGGATGAAAACCTGCAAGGGCATCTCTACCCTTAGAAAAATAAAGATAAGGAGAACAAAGAAACCGTGGAGGAGAAATACCCATGTAATAGAAAGATCACTGGCCTATTTGAAAACTGAAAATTCATCGGATAGGTTGAGGGGTAGAATGAAAACTCGCAAGGATGTCTCTACCCTTAAAAAGAGTACTAGGAACAAAAACAATAAGCCGTGGAGGAAGAATACCCGCATAATGAGGAATAATAAAATCCACAAACTCAAGAAGGAAAGGAAGATGCCATGGAGGGGACATACCTGTGCACTAAAAAAAATAACATCCGAAGAAGGAAAAAGCCACAAAGAAACCAAAACCGCACTATAAACAAAGGACTAAAAAGCCAAGTAACAAAAAGATGAAGCTGCGATACAAAGATAAGAACAAAAAAGCCACACAATAAAGAGGAAGACAAAAGCTGTGATACAAAGAATGAATGAGAAAAAAACCATGGAAGGAAGAAGAGGGGTAAACCATGAAACAAATAAAAATGGAATAAAACCATGAAACAAAGGAGGAAAAATCCGCGTACAAACCATGTACAAACCACGTAATAAGGAAACCTGCAAAAAAAAACAAAGCTAACCCACCAAGAAGATAATAAATGTGGTAGGTAGAAATAAAATCTATATAAAGGATCGATTATGAAAAAACAAAGCACAAAAAGCTAAATAAGAGATCGAGCAAACAATCAAGTGCAAAAAAGAGAGCTAGGGAACAACTAGGGAAAATTGAGAAGAGGACATAAATACTCTAGTCTAAGTCACATAGGTAGAACTTCCAAGTCCGAAGTTCCTGAATCACTCCATGAAATAAAATACGCATGAACTAGAGGGAGAATGTTCACATATTCCTTTCAAAGTTGCGTGCACACGTGACCTCCAAAATTATGTCCATTCCCCCATTTCTGAATATGATCACACCAGACTCAAAGTAGATAGGGAATTACTGGTGGTTATGAATTCAGATACCCTCCAAGATGAGTATAAAAAAATGTGAAAGTAATCAGAGAATTAAAAATTGATGCATGGAGTAGAATTTTCTACTTCCCTAGGGTAGAGAGGGAAATTAAAGTTCTCCTTAGCTGTCTACACAATCATATACTCTATTTGGATCAACCATACCAAATCAATATATAAGTGATGGATAGGGTTACCGAGGGTGGTAGGATGGTCCACACTAACAAAGAAGAATTTCCCAATGAAGGATATGACGAATGCAATGGGTGTCACGACATACAAATGAGGCATCCAAATTTCTAGTATTTCAAACCCTACTTTGAGGTATGCTGCCAAATCCATTTGTTTGAAAATTTATCATATTAACAGGGAGGATGGCACCTATGGTGTGATTTCCCAAATTACATTAGATATGGTCACAACCCACTTAGAATATAACTTAGTATAATTACTAGCAACAAAATTTTATGAAAATGTAAAGAGAATAAAAGAAGGCAAACACAGATTTTGCTATGGGTAAAATACTATTATGTTTAGCAATGTATTTCACAAGAACACTCCCTTAAAAAGTATAACTATTCGATTGGAATATAGATACCCCTGTATCTGAGAAAAATGGGGAACATATGCACACAATGGATGCACTCACCCAAATAACCTCGCTCATTAGATAGACAAATAGAATCTGGGGGATAGTTGCAAATAAATATAGAATATCATAACAAGTTATGGAAAAATATGAGTAAGAGGTTATATTTATTGCAGATATTGATTATACCTTCATCAGGCCATTAATTCCTTATATCGCCCAAGTTCTTCCATTTCCCTATGAAGCTTCAGATGAATTAGTAGCTACATCCATACAAGCATTGCAAGCATACCCAGTGGATCCTAAGAAACCTAGCCACTCCAACTTTGATGAAGTTATCGAGGAAACCTTTGAATAATATCAACAAAAATATTCAATGCAACCAGGAAAACTAGAATCTAGTGGAGGAATTACAAATACATACAAAAGAAATAAATCCCCTACTATTGAAAGACCCATTACTAAATGCCATAAATCTTTAGCAGAAAAAGGGAAGTTAAAATAAGCCACGACAAGCATAGAAAAAGAAGAAGATACTCCATCACCCATACACCCATAGGAACAAGAAGCACTACATATTTTAGAGGAGGCAAAGCCATGGGTGGAAACACATGTAGAAAAAATAACATATCGATATTATCAAAAATGCCTATCTCCAAGAGGCATTTCTCAGCTAGCACAATAATACAACACCAACACATGAAGATAACAAATGTCAATAACTGAAGCAATAATATATTATTTAGACAAATTTGGCTTCATACTTGAGGACATCATGAGGTTACTCCCAGATTAATTAATAAAATAGATACAAGAACAAATAGAAGTAGAAGAGACAAACCGCCTATAGGATCTTCAAAAAGAACGATTAGAATTGAAGAAAAAGAAGAAAAATACTACCACAGAAGAAGAAAAGTTCAAATAGGTCAAAGAACTCATTGAGTTGTTGATGAAAATAAGAAAGGAAAGGGATGAAAAATCCTCCAAACCCACAACTAAAGACTCAAAACATATAGAGGCGGAAACAAAGGAAGAAAAAGGAAAAAATTAGAAGAAGAAAAAAATCCGCAGATGAAGACAAGTAAAAGAAAATGAAAAAAGAGCAAGAATCAAAAGAAAAGGAGTTAGAATAAGCTAAAAAGATAACTAAGGAAGCACAAAAGAAAAATGCCATAGAAGATGCGAAGTAGAAGAAACAAGAACAAGAAAAGAAAAAATAATTAGAAAAACAGAAAGAAGAAAAAGAAAGGGTGGTGGAAGAACATAAAAAGAAAGAAGAAGAGGAGGAAATGGAGAGGGAGAATAAATTCAAAGAAGGTGTGGCACAAAATTAGATGGAATAAAAAATCAAGAAGAACAAGAAAATAAGGATCAAGAAGATGCAACCAAGAAAGAGAAACAACATAAGGAGAAAGAAGAAAGAGATACAAAATATTAAGAAGAAGAAGAACAAAAGGAGTAAAAAGAGAAAGAGGAGAAAGAAAAAAACACACAATGGGAAATAAAAAATACACAACCTAAATCACCTATGGTACAATGTGGGGTAAAATCCAATGCGGGGGACAACTCGCTTTCATTGTTTATATAATTTCATGTATTACTTGCTACAAGGCAATACCAAATATGTGTCATCTAGATATGAGAGGAAAAAATTGTTCTCATTGTAAGATTATTGAATCTAGAATTGAATGAGACATAAGGAGACAAAATTCCCATGAATTCCTTTTGGTTCTCTTCTTTTTTCCTATAGAAAAACAATATCTCTAACTTTGAAATCTGTTGCCTTTACTTTCTTTTCAAACAACTTCTTCACCTTTAGTTGATGTTCTTTTATCCGATCCATCACCTTGGACTTGTATTCATCAAGATTTTGAAGAAACACAATTCTCTTGTCAAGGGAATCATGGTATTGGATATCTTAAACTACTTTGACCAATTTGAGTGCTATAAATTCAACGATGACTGGAATATCTACATTTTTCTCGTAGAGAAATTGAAATGGTGACACATCGATTGCTTTTTTAGGAGTTATTATGTATGCTCTTAGTGCATCATAGAGATTCTTTTTCTAATTTCTCTAATTTTCATAAAATAGCTCATGGATAATGGTTACAATGTTTTTGTTGCTTGAATCTTCCTGACCATTCCCTTATGGGTAGTAGTCAGATGTGTGAGATTCCATAACTATAGAAAAATTCAGCCAACTCTATGGAGGAAAATTATGTGGCATTATACACCACAATCTTTTGCAGAATCCCAAATAAGACGATAATATATTCTCTAATGAAATTGCATACAATTTAAAAATTCACTTTCTTTGCCGGAATGACCTCTACCCACTTTGTGAAGTATTCAGTTACTGTGAGCGCATGGGTATGCCCTGCATTTAAATGAGGATTGAGAAATCCGATGAAGTCTAGGCCCCATTGTTGAAAAGGTTCTTTGATCACCACCAGATGGAGAGGAAGAGCAACAAGTTGTGGTCTCCTATTTTTTTTTTGGAAAGGTTCACATTTGGAGACCCATTCTCGAGCATTTGTGAACAAGGTAGGCCAATAATACTTAACATAGAGAATTTTGTGAGTAGTGACCATCATAGAGATATGCCCACTACAAGCTTGATCATGATATGATTTTAGCTACTTATCTTGTTGATCTTTGTCCACACACCTCAAGAAACATCCATCTAATCCCCTCTTGTATAGTACATGGTCATATATGAAATACTTGACTAACTTGAGTTTTAGAGTTCTTATTTGTTTGTAATCAAGGTGAGTAAGGAAATCACCATAAGTCAGAAAGTAGGCAACGTACGCATAGCACTCATTGGTGGTATTTACAAAAAGGACTTGGGGAAAGTATTTACTCACACATTCACAGTAGAGATATTCTTTGCTATCATTATAATTCAAGAGAGCTTCATCTTCTCCTATCAGATAACATAATCCATTTCCTCTGACCAGATTCGAAGGTCAGATGTCCAATTCATATTATTAAATTCTCTCCACCCAATTACCTCTCTTGGTTCCTAGATCCATTTGAGTTAGGATTGAATTTATTACAAAGGCTGGGACCATTACCGTAGTGTGGGAGTTGAGAATGTAAAATATAAAATTCCTTACAGATTTGACTACAACATAGACACATTTCTTGATTTTTTTGTATCTCAACTCATGGTTCTTCAGCGAACAACTCATGAAAGAAATGGGTGCTTTGATGACTTCTTCATTCTTTTGAACTAGGATGGATAAAATCATGTGCTCAGAAGCGTAGCAATACAAGATGAAGTATTGATAAAAAATTAGGACATATTAGAGTGGGAGCTTTGGATATTTCTTATTTGATTTCCTTGAATGCTAATTTTCCCTCATTATTCCATTTGAAGCTCATTTGAGGATTCATTATGGTAGTGATATGCTTGGTCAACTCAGAAAATTATGGAACAAAGCATTGGAAAAATTTGACTTTGTCGAAGAAAGAATGGAATCCCTTCTTGCTTGTTGGAAAGGATAACATTTAGATTTCATTTATCCTTTCTTGATCAATTCTAGCACCTTCCTTGTTCACAATGTGTCCAAGGATTTTCCCTTTAGTAACACTAAATATGCACTTCTTGAGATTTAGAGAGATGTCATGTTGTCAACACCTAATGAGTATTATCTCCAAATGATTTATGTGATCTCATTGCTTCTTTAAAAATATTGTGAGGTCACCAAGATAGACAAGGATGCAATGCTTGAGGTCTTTAGAGTTCAGGCCCATTGCTCATTGAAATGTTTCTTCAATGTTGATAAGACCAAATGACATTCTGCTATAAGAGAAAGTGCCCCAAGGAGTTGTGAAGGCTATTTTGGATCTAACTTCTTCTGCTAACTCAATTTGATTGTACCTAGAGAATCCATCAAGCAATGAAAGAATTTATGATCCTATAACCAATTGTATGATGTGATACATGATAAGAAGTGGGTGGGTATCCTTCAATGAGGCTTGATTGAAATTGCGATAGTCTAAAAAAATATTTATTTCTCCATTCTTATTTCACACTGGAATGATTTTGGCCACCAATGTGGAGTGGTGAATAGGGAAAATGATCCTTGCATTTAAAATTTTCAAGACCTCTTCCTTGATGGTGTCTATAATCTTTGGGTTGTATGGATATTTATTTTACCCAAAAGGCTTGGCTTCGGGCTTCAATGGTATTGAATGATGCATCTCCTTAGGTTGAAATGACTTGAGTTCATTGGAGGAGTATGCCAAAACATCAAAATATTTTCTCAACAATGAGACAAATCTTCTCTTTTCCTTGGGTGAACAACACTTATCAAGTTTTACCATCCTTGGCTACTCTGTGGTACCGATATCTTTCTGTCTCGAAATCTGTAGGACACCATGAAGACTGATTAGCTTTCTCTTTGATGAACCTGTCGTGATTATCAAACAAATATTTGAGAGACACAAGACCTTTTGGGATCTTGTTTCCTTTTAACTTGATGACACCTTTTGATTCAAATCCATCTACCCCTTCCTTTTATTTATCCACAATAGACTCCTGATTCATATTATCACTTCCCTCATAGAAAATTTTACTTAAATTATCTATTTTTTCCAGGAAAGAGAGAAGAAAAATTTCGTCATTGAAAAACATGCAAATGATTTGCAATGTCTGGAACACTAAGCCTGAATACCATTTCAACATTCACTCTATACTTATTGAAGGACATGTGCGGAGTCATCAAGGAAGTTGAAACTACAAGAGAGCTAGTTTTTTTATTTTTCTCATGGGGAAACCTTAGAGTGAGAAAGCATCAAAATACTTGATGCAGTCCCATACCTGGTTCTTATAGTGCTTAATCCTCAAGTTCCTTACCTGATATCGATTCCTCAGATAATTGACAATTACCTTGGCGTCACCAAGAAATTTGATTTTATTAATGCCCATGGATTCAACAACATCCATCTCGAGAAGAAGGGAATCATATTCTTTGGTATTATTTTTATTGTCAAATTGTAGTTTGTAAGAAAATGGAAATAACTTAAGTGAAGAAGAAGTCAGAAGAATTCCAGCTCTAGACCCTGCACTAGAATGGCTTCTGTAAAATTATATTATCCACAATTGGTATTCTTCATATTTTGTGAGGAGATGTAGATTCTCATCTCTTTCAGAGGTGAAGAAGTAGTTACCTAGTCCACTATCTTGAAACAAGATGTTAGCTTTTGGATCTTCAGACTTTTGGATGATATAATTCATCTTCTACATGGGAAAAAATTCTTCATTTATCCCTTCACTGGAATGGTTACTGAGGACCAGTTCATTTGTATCTCGCTACCTAAGTCTCTATAGAATCTCCTTCTCAGAAACATGCCAAAACATTTTTGGATATGTGCCACCAAAATGGTTAGAAAAACCTTTTTGTTTGGGAAATCTACTAGGGCCACTTGAGCATCTTGATTCTTCCTACTAGCGGAACCTCTTTGGAATCCATATAGTAGTGAGATCTAATTACTCATGTTAAGGTAAGTTCCAGGGAATTAAAATCTTTGATTAGAATTACATTGTCTAAGGAACATGATTCTATAATGTAATTATTGAGTTGGTAGCCTTTGGTCAAGAGGGAGAGGTAGAAGGGTTCCACCTTGTTGGTTTTGGATGTGTTCAGTGTAAGTATGTTTTGTGTTGGAGGATTAGGTGGTGTTGGAAGTAACCCTTTGGATTTGGGATTTGTAGCATTGGGTTTTAGGTTACCACACTTGATGTAGCTAAAGATACTTTCAAATTTCTTCTGGTGTGTTTGCAAAAATTTAGATTCAGAAATCTAAAATTTAGAATTATTCACATGTTTAATGATATCAAACAGAGAAAAGTTTGATGAGATTGATGTTCCTAGAATAGTGGATGTTTTACAAGGCAAGGGAAGTACTGATTTAGAAAATTGGGTGTTTTTAGTAGATGGAGTATTAGGCGGGGAAGGAGTGGTTGATTTTGATTGATCATTCAAATATTTTGCAAGGTTAGCCTTAGATACAAAATTAGAGATACGGGAAAGACTAGAGGACTTAATTAGCATGAAATATTTATTTTTTCTTGCTACTAGGTGAAGTTTATCCTTCATAGATTCTATTGAAGGTGGGAGTGGAGATACTCTATTGAGTATCTTGTTTTGTGGGGTTACCACCTGAGGATCATCTTTTTTTTTCTTTTTCAAAGAAATTGCAGAGGAAGAAGCTCCCTTTTGAGGATCATCATCATTATCTTCTCCAGAGGAATACTCAAGGAAACCAATATGTGCATCATCTTTAACCTCTTCATTATCAAGAGCATTTCTATCTTCATTATCTTCTTCCAGCTCCTTGATTTCTTCTTCTTCTTGTTCCGCATCATAGGCTACATTTATTGGCAATGCCTCAAGAACAAGTATATGAGGTGATAGACCAATACTTTGTTTTTTGGGAATTTTTTTCTTCTTTTGGGCATGCCTCAAGGTATTTTGTGCAAGGTGTCTCTTGAGTGTAATCACATCATTCACCAATTTATGAACTAGGGGGTCCATGGAGATAGAACCGAAACTTTGACCTTTCTACTTTCCACTTGGGTTTTTTACTTTTTTGGACAAAATTATATCATCTTCTATATCAATAACATAATTTTGAGATTATTTAAGAGTCATAGGTAAATAACTTCAAAGAATGAATCCACCTCGGGAAGCTGAGCATTGATGAATAATATCTTTACATTATCATTAGAGGGCATATCTTCAAAGGGTATCCTCTTGATCAAATTGTTGTATCAGGATACAAAATCCCTCATAGTATCATTATATTCCTTCTACATTTGCACTATTTTTACTAAGATGTCTTAGCATTCATAAGTGGATTTGAATCTATCTTCAAAATTGATTTTGATGTTCTCCCAGAAAGTGACAGATCTAGCCGGTAGGAGATAGAACCATTTTGTTGCTTTATCTTGCAAATTCCAAAGACAATATTACTGAAACATATTTGTGTTCCACTCCTAGTACAACACATGCTATAATGAATGCCACTATGTGCTCTTATGGGAGTTGTGTACCATATCATATGAATTTAGAAAAAATCTTGTGAGATCCCTTTGGTAATTGATGAATTGGAGCAGTAAGGGTAGGCAGAATTTTATTTCTTCCCCATGGAACAATTGGTGGAGATCTCTCTCTTTCTTTTACAATTATTATCTCTTCTTTAACCTCTACTTCTACTTCTACAAAGTCTTCAAAGTCTTCTCTAATATTTCAGAATTCTATATCCAATGGATTTAGAGATTTAGGGGAAAATTGGGATGAGGTAAGAGGAGTGTGGTTAGGATATTTGAAACCACTTGAGACTTCAATGTGAGAATTCAAATGAGTTAGAGAATAATGAGAATTGTTGATTTACTCTTGTCACATTTGGAGATATTCAAATAAAAGATTAATGTTTCCTCTTTATCTCTCAGACCTGGTATATCGATGGTCAACCAAATTGTAAACTTTGGATTGACTCATGCTCTCCTTTGTTGAACTTAGGATTTTATTTCTCTTTCCAAATATTCTACACATTTTTCTTCAGAATATAACACTCTTGTAGCAATTTTGTAGTGAAAAAAGTTCACTCTGTTATGCCAAATAACTTCCCTCAAATTTGATGTAATATGTTCTTGAATATGAAAAATAAGTTTAGGTCTCAGGGATGGAGGGTTATCAGGATTAACCATTGGTGAAATAAATAAGGCTCAGTGAATTTTCAAATTCTGATTTTTTTATTTTCTGGATATTTTTTTATGTATTTTTTGGGAATACATTATGGGGAAATAACTATTAGATTTAGTAGGGGAAATATAATCAACATATTAAAGATACACCATTAAAATACCAAAGACTATACATTATGATATGCAATCGATTAGACACAGAAATATCTTAAAATAGATAGCGAATAACAAAACTTAATGAGAAAGAGCTGAAAGAAAATAAAAACAAGAACAAGAGACATATAACACCATATTTAAGTGGAGAAACCCAATGGAAAAAAATCCACTGGTAAAGCACTGTATTTATTAAGAATTCACATGAGTTTAACCCAACACATCCACTTCCACATTAGTCTTTTTTTAGTGTCTGAAGAGTTATATCTATTGATCAGTTAATATAATGATCATCAAATGTATCTTATAATAAGATCTAAATCTTTATGTCAATATGTACAAATGTAAATGCTGTAGAAACCCAATCTTGAGAGGGATCACCCAAATCAATGTGGGTGGGTGAATCGGTCGATCTACTTCACTCTTAAATGTGAAATACCTTCATAATTAAGTTTGATGAACAAAATTTAATACAATATTAGGGTGTACTATAGTGATAGATCCCACTTGACATTATCACCCCAAAATTCCCCCTTAATGTTATGTGGGAAGAAAAATCAGACATGCCAATTTAACCTTGTTATGTAAAAGGATCTTCAGAACCTTGAATCAACAAAAGTGATTAAGGCTAGCATGCAAACAAGGGAAATCCACAGATATTCCCATACAAAAATTCTTAAGAACAATGCTTTAAATATAAATAATTACACTAGACTATGGAGCCTTTTATAAAACAAGGCATTCCCATAGCTATTGGGCCTCAGAATATTTAATAATTCCCCAAGGGCATGTGCGTGCGTGGGATCAATATGAATAAGGGTGCATGGGGAAAAGAGCACAAGATAAGAGTTTTAGAAGGGTTTTGTAGAAACCATGGCACACACGCAAGACAAAACAAAGGGTCTTAGGAATTGGCCATATTCAGCATTCTAAGAAGCACACGAGGAAAGTGGGACCTGGAAAAGCATGTGTAGTGGATAAGGTGTCAACCTAGCAACTTGGTGACCAAGAAAGGAATATTAAACATGATGGAAGGATCTAGAAGGACATCATTGCAGAGAGTGGATAGCCCAGATGAGAATACACATGCTCCATTAGAGGAATACCTTGACACTTGGTGACTGATCTACTACTTCGGGAAGGCATGGTGGTGGGTGATAAACCTATATATAGAGATGCTCAGGTAGAGGAAAAAAGGAGAAACTGGGCATTGAAAAGGGAGAGACTACTCTTAAAAGGGAATCATCATAGAAAGGATGAGAGGCAAAGATCTGCAAAAATAATAGGAGGTTCCAGAGGGCTAGGGTTACCATTAGAGTATCATAGTAATATTGACATGTTCAAGGGATAAGTCTATGACAGTTCTTGTAATATGAGAAGAATAGTGAGGACTTCTGATGCATAAGTCTTATCTATATTGATGCATTAGTCTATTATGACCCTAATGAATGTAATGTCGTTATTGAACTATGATCAATATGAATATATGGTTATGTTCTAAGAATATAATGTTCATGGATGTAAACCCTAGTGCCATTTCTTTATGTTAGGGATTAGATGTGTTATCTGTATGATGTTTCTTTTAATTATGAATGAATGTATTGATATAATAACTCATCATAGGCTCTCAGAATGAATGCATGGTCCTTTACCTTTTTGCATCTAATTTTATGTCCTTAAGCAATGTATTCTCACAAAACTCACATAAAGGAGGGGCTCGACACCTGCGTATGCCTCGGGTGAGCGCCTAGCACCCGCTGGGTGATAGGTCGGTGCTAATGGGATTATAAGGTTATTCTAAGGACATAAAAATGACTATAATAGATAACTATTCACTAGGATTTACAAGTAACTTCACATAATGTGACACATTTACTTATTACAAACTATAGGAAGTATTGGAAGTTTTCAACAAGTCGTTAAGAGATGGCATTTTCATGTATACTCCTCCTCAAGGGAAACTCTGATAGGCCGAATAAGGCACAAAATTTGTAAAAATTTACAAAACAAAACAATTTTTTGATGATATCTACAACTCAATCTTCAATTGAACAAAACTTGAGATCAATATCACCATTCAGAAATTTCTCTCTAATGAAGTGTATATGAACTTCAATAGGCTTGGTCCTTTGATTCTAAAATAGATTCTTTACAAGAGAAATGCATTTCTGGCTGTCACATAGAAGAGTAGTAATTCCTTTGACACCCACATGAAGCTCATCCAACAATCTTTTCAGCCACATAACTTCTTTTTCAGCTTCCATAGAGCTTCTATACTTTGCTTCAGTAGAAGAGATATACACTGTTGGTTGCTTCTTGCTACTCCAAGTGATGGCACCCACGCCCAAATTGAAAATGTATCTAGAAGTAGAATTCGTATCTGGAACATCACCAACATGATCAAAATCATAGTAACCAAATAATTGTGCATCAGTAGAAGAAGAATAAAAAAGACCATAATTGACATTTCCTTTAATATGTTTCAAAATCCTTGTTGCCATTTTACAATGATTCTCATAAGGTTCTTGCATAAATCTTGAAACTACTCCCACTACATAATAAATACGAGGTCTAGTAATAGTCAAATAAATTAGACTACCAACTAGCTACCTATACAAAGTAGGATTAAATTTAGCACAAGATGGTTTAGGGTCTAACTTAACACTAAATTCAATAGGAATGACGATAACCTTACAGTCAATCATGTTAAATATTCTAATAAAATTCATAACATACTAATATTGAGATGTAACAATATACTTATGATCTTGAAATATAATCATGTCAATGGAATGATTTAATAAACCTAAATAAGTCATTTCAAAACGTTTTTTTAACCTTTCTTTGATTCTAACAATTAAAGTTCTATTACTGATAGTAATCAAAAGATCATCAAAATACAATAATGATAATATGATTGTTTTCAAATTTAAAAAATAAATCATTATCATAACAACAGTTAGAAAAACCAAGCTCATGAAAGAACTTATTAATTTTAGCATACCAAGCTCTAGGAGCTTGCTTAAGACCATACAAATAATTTATAAGCTTACAGATACAAAGTTCTTTACCAGGATCTTCAAAACCTTTAGGCTGACACATATAGATCTCTTCTTTTAAGTCACCATTTAAACAAGTATTTTTAATATCCATTTGGTGAATCTCCCAACCATATTGTGTAGCTAATACAATATCTCTTGTAATGTTCATCTCAACAATATGTTAAAAGGTCTCAACATATTCAATACCTAGTTTGTGAGTGAAACCATGAGCTACCATCCTTACCTTGAACTTTTCAATCTCTCCTAAAGAGTTATATATGATTTTGAACAACCACCTAGATCCTACAATGCTTTTTTTAGGAGGAGGGACTAGTTCCCAAGTGTCAATTTGGATTAAGGTATTGTATTCATCCTTCATAGCCTAAAACCATCTATCATATTGAGATGTTTCTTCAAAGGATTGTGTTTCTACCTGATATAGGGTCATCAAGGCATGATAAGTATGCTAAATTCTATTTTACTTTCTAAGATTACCAAACCTAGAGTTTTGAACAAGATTTTTAGCTGATTTAGGAATCTTAGGTTGCAAGACATTTTGAGATGACTCCCCCTCAATATCCATCATATATAGATCAAAATAATCATCCTCTTGAACTTCTGTTTCTATGAGAAAATAATTATCAGGCTATATCTCCAGAGCAACAGAGGAGGGTTCATGAGGATCATTAGGGAAAGTTCTCTCTAAGACTTGAAATTTTTTGTTTTCAATAATGTCATGCTTGAATGGATCATAAACTCTCAATCCTCTATTTTTACAGCCATAGCCAACAAAAATACAAGAAAAATAGGTTGGATCAAGATTCTTCCTTTTTTATTTTGGAATGAAGATAGAAGTAGGACTACCAAATATTCTTAAGTTCGAAATGTTTAGTTTTTGCTTTTTCCATACCGCATGAGGAGTAGTTTGACGAAGAGATTTAGTAGGTACTCTATTAAGAATATAGATAAAAATGTTCATAGCTTCAGCCCATAAGAACTTAGGCACATTAGATGCATGAATCATAGTCCTAACCATTTCTAAGAAAGTCCTATTCTTTTTTTCTACAATGCCATTTTGTTGAGGGGAATAGGGAGTGGTAAATTCTCTTAGAATCCCATATAACACACAAAACCCATCCAAATATTTGGTGACATATTCAGCTCCATTATTAGTCCTAATTCTCTTAATTTTTAGATTAGAAGCATTTTCAACTAGAGCTTTAAATTCCTAAAATTTAGATAAGACATCAAACTTTTTCTTGATAAAATAAGACCAAGTCATTCTAGAGTAATCATCAATAAAAAAAGCATACAAAGCACCACTGAGAGAAGGAAACTCAAGTGGACCTCTCACATCACTATGAATCTATTATAATAAATGAGAAGAATTTGGATCATGATGTTTGTGAAATGGTTGAGCATGTTGCTTACCGCGTAGGAAACTTTCACAAGTTTGATGTTATGACTTTATCTTTGGTAAGTCAAAAAAAAATTCAATCTAGACATATCATATAAGATTTTGAAATTTACATGACCAAGTATTTCATGCCAAAGATGACTATCATTCCTAGAAGAGGAAGAAAAACAAGACTTAGACACAAAACCATCAAATATATACAAGCCATTTTTCTAAGTGCCAGTAACAATAAAATTTTTAAACTTATATTTTACATATAACTTATCTTACAACAAAATAACTTTATAGTTTTATTTTGTTAGATTAGATCAAGACAAAATATTATTTTTCAATTGAGGAACATACAAGACATTCCTAATTACACCATTTTATAGCTTAACATTTCCACAACCTTTAGATATACTGATTGAGTTATCTCCTAGATAGATATTCTCTTCACATTTAACTACAGTTGAGAGGATACCATGAGTACAAGTCATGTTCCTAGAGGCACCATTGTAAAGAATCCATTCATTGTCATTTGAAGCTTAAAGGGCAGTATGGAAAGCAATAGACTTCTCATCCACATTTTCTTGATTTTTCTTATGATTATTAGGCTTGCTGTTCTTAACATTCTTAGTTGATTTGTTAATTTTTACTCTACAATCAGACTCTTTATGCCCAAATTTTTCACACTTATTAAAATTTCCATTAAATTTGAATTTAAATTTCTTATTGTTTGTAGCAGAATTAGTCGTAGGATTTGATTTAAATCTAGTTTTGATATTAGATTTCTGATTATGATTGTTGTTATTTTTATTATGAGAAAATTTATAATTATGTGAGAATAGAGCTTGAGAAGTAGTCTCTTTTGAATCAAAGTTCTCCATGACTCTCTCTTCTTGAGTCAACAAAGAAGACAAAGTATCTAGATCAAGCATATCATTCTCATTCTGATACTTACAATTAAGAAATGAGATGTAATGTATGATATTTTCATGAATATTAATCTGAATTATAAAATACAAAATATTATCTTGAAATAATTCATAGTTACAACCATCTAATTGAGTTTTAATGTTCTTAATTTTAGCTAAATAATTGACAATTTTCTCATCCCCCTTCACGGGTGTTATAAATAGCTCTAAGACCAATTTAATGATATTAGACAAACTACTGCCTTCATGAATGGTTTCTAATTGCTTTCATACATCTGTAGGCAAGTCCATATGGCCTATATACATCAAGAAGTCATTTCTAATGCTTTGAAATAGGATGGACATAGCTTCTTGAGATCTTTGAGAGAAGGAGCTAAGGTTTTTAGGGGTAGCTTGTCTCCTTGTGGAACATTTTTCTATACCAGTCACAAGATCCCAAAGCTTCCCAGCCATAAAGTAGGATTTTAAAAACACTTTCCAAATGATATAATTTGTTCCATTTAAAAGCTGAGACTTATTCATAAAAAAATTAGTAGAACAAGCCATTTTAATTCTCAGACATCAATGGAGAAAAATAAAGCTAAAAAAAAAATCAAGGAAGTGAAACATAGATTAAAAACTAGCTATAAATCTTTTAAATTGTTACACGAATACAAACAACTCTAAATTAATAAAAAATTAGCTTGATTTAGTTGAATTTAAGATCAATTTGAGAGAGCTTGGTCAGGGTCGAGTTTACAGGCGAGCTAACTGAGCTTGGACTGAGTCAGGCTAAAGTAGCTCGATGATTTATTTAGTAGATCAAAGGGGCAAGCTCTAAAACAAGCTATACAAGCTCAAAACGAGCTACTTAACAAATAAAAACAAGTTAAAAAATAGCCAAGGTGGGGGGGGGGAGGGAAACATGTGGCATAGATCAAAAATACCAAGAAAGGCACATGTCGACTTTAAAATAGATCCTCGAGTGGATGCGACCTCTTTAAAAATTAAAGTCTAAGCCTCTTTGGGTCCGTGAAAATAACAAAAATAAACACAGGTCAAAGAAACTATGACAAATACTGACAACAGTGAAACATAAATGTACTTGTCACTTTTTAATTAGATCACATTTCACAATGTAGCTAATAAGTCAGAAGAAAATTAATTAAAAAAGAACCGTATATACGCGTCTTAAATTAATTGAATCACTTTTTCACATTTTGACACAATGCAAAATCAAAGTCTTAGTCAAGCAAAGAAAATTGTCAAAATTTTAATGGCTAAAAATGGACACTTGGTGGATTTCCGCCAAACTTCAAAAAAATAGTTTTGAGTGGGCTTAAAGTCCCCGAAATAAACAAAACTTAAAATAAAGTTTGGGCCCGAAAGATGTATAAGATAGGTGTCATAATTTAAGTGGCTAAGCAAAAGCAAAAATTGACACCCTGACACTTGCGAATACTGACACAATTAAAAAAAATATACATGTCAAAAAATAATTGGTTCACCTTTCAAAAATCTGACAAATACTATGCCAAAAAAGAAGATATGTGGAGCCTTTTAAATGGATCACACTTTGCAAGTCTGACAAATGTGAAAAAGAGATGTACATGTTGAAATTCTATTAGTTTGCACTTCGCAGTGCAGCCAAAATGGCTAAATAAAATTGAAGACATGTGAAGCCTTTTAAATGGATCACTTTTTGCAAGATTGAAATACACTAACAAATGCAAAAAAGGTGGAAAATTCTTATTGGATAACTACTACCATAAGTAAAAAAATGACAAATGAAAAATATGGAGCAACTTGGAGCAATCTTATTAGTTTACCCTTCGCATATGACACAAACAAGATAAAAAAAGGTCTGACAATGTAGAGACACGCATAAAGCCTTGATTGGCTCACGTTTCTCAATTGATAAATAGACAAACAATATGACTGAAAAACTGAAGCAAGATGAAGCCTTCTAATTGGTTTGGTCTTCGCAAAGACAAAAATGTCTATTTAGAAGACTGAAAATGTGAAACTAGTTGGAGAAAAATGATTGGCTCAAGATTTGCAGTCAAAAGAACTTCGTAGAAAAAAAAAATTCAAATAAGACCAACAAAGTGAAGCTAGATGACACAAAATGATTGGGCCAAGATTCACAAAGATGAATCTTTGCAGAAAAATTAAAGATCTAATCAAAAAGATGTTAGGTTAAAGCCACTTTGCACTCTAAGAGTGTATATAGCTTCGCAAATGTGAAAAATGGAAAATGAATCTATTTGGAGAAATTTTATTGGTCTAAGCTTTACAAAACCGATAGGATCTAAATAAAGACAGAAAATGTGAAGCCAGATGGTACAAAAAGATTGGTCCAAACTTTGTAAAGAGAAAACTAGAAAAAATAAAGTTTTTTACTACTATAATGGACTTATAAGTCCCAAAGCTAGAAAACATCCAGATATAGCTCTGCACACACATAATCACCAACTCTCATACCATGTTAGATTTAGTAGGGGAAATATAATCAACAAATTACAGATCCACCATTAAAATGCCAAAGACTATAGATTATGATATGTAGTTGATTAGACACATAGATCTCTTAAAATAGATAGTGAATAACAGAGCTTAATGAGAAAGAGATGAAAGAAAATAAAAATAATAAAAAGAGACAGATAACACCATATTTAAGTGGAGAAACTTGAAGGAAAAAAATCCACTAGTAAAGCACTGTCTTTATTAAGAATTCACATGAGTTTAACCCAAAACTTCCACTTCCACATTAGTATTTTTTTCAGTGTCTGCAGAGCTATATCTCTTGATCAGTTAATACAATGATCATCAACTATATCTTATAATAAGATCTCAGTCTTTATTTCAGTCTGCACAAATGCATACGTTGTAGAAAACTAATCTTGAAAGGGATCACCAAAATCAATGTGGATGGGTGAATCGGTCGAGCCAATTCACTCTTAAATGTGAAATACCTTCACAATAAAGTTTGACGAACAAAATTTAATACAATATTGGGGTGTACCGCAATGGTAGATCCCACTTGACATTATCACCCTAATAATAAAAAAAATTGGCCACACGGTTGGTGCTAAAAATTGTTGGCAAGAAAATTTTCCCTTAGGACAAATTGGTGGATTTACGCCAATGCTTTGGGACTAGGTCCCTCTGCTTGAATGGGGCAGCTCCATTATTATATATGAAATAAAAAATAAATTTTTTATTAGCTTAGAAGCCAGGGATCCAATAGGCACACTCCATTACACCTATAGAAAATGCTTATATTATTATGCAAAGAATGAATTTGCTAGGTAGGTGAGGAAGCATAAGTGAGAAACTAGGAGAGGGATTAATATTGCAAGTAGGAAAATTTAGAGTCTTGCAAAGATTAATCATAACATATTAACACACATAATTTGAGAAGAATAAACACTTCACTAATAATATCAAGACAAGAAAAATCCATGAACAAAAAGTTCCACTTATTCACTCATCCAAAAAAGTAAAAACTTCTTTCTTTATTAACATTCTCATAAAGTTGTATAATGCAAAGGAAAGAGGAAAACATATAGAGAGAAATATAAGAACTTTCCATATTTTTGCTTATTATTGGTAGCTATCTACTTAGAACTTAAAAAATTGACAACCCTTTGGAATGGGGAATTCTTTACAATATATAGATTTAGAAAAGACTGTTCGCCTACCCCCTACATTTCTTTTCACTTGTCTTTACAAATTGTGACTTTTGAAATTCCTAGGAAAGAAATTAAGTCCCATTTTTATTAATCGAGGGAAACTTATTACAATTTAACTATAGTCACATTTAAATGAATAATACAAAAAGTATAACCCCCCTTAATGAAGAATTATAACATGAATGAAGAGAGGGAAGGGAAAGGAAGATAAGAAGAAAAGGAGATAGATACTTAGATGAAGATGCTGCAATGCTTGCTGATGGAGACAACTCTGGTGATGTAATGTTGGAAATTTATTCTAGAGAGATAACAATCCATTTGAAATATTTATTTTACCTTTCCACCGCGGGTGTAAATTTCTCGGCCCGAGGGATGTGCACGAATCTTAATGACTTGATAAAATTCTTAGAGAGAGTGTTAATGTTTTTTTATTATGTGAACCAATATTGATAATCCCTTGTGGTGATTGATATGACTTCTTTTATCTCATCTAGGGACTCCAATGTGTCTTTGTTGAATGAAAATAGATCTCTAACCTCCTTCTTGAATATATCTTCAAATGGAATCAAAATATCATCCACAAAAGTGTCTTCATTCACTAATGGCACTCCATGTTTATGTATCTCATTGATGGAATCCCCTTTCCTCTTTGAAATGTGTTACTTGTATGAATCAAGTTCACCAGGAGTGCAATTTATCATTTCATAATGAGAAACCAAAGTTCGAGCCCAGACTTGAGATAAGTTATTTAATGCTGAAGTGAATACACTTTTTCTTATCAATAAAGAAGATTTGACCTTGCCCATTCAAATCCAAAGTTGCTCATTTGTTCTACTGTCATCCTCATGTGGTCTCTTCTCCTAACTTCGTGATCTTTGGAAAAGTTCATGTGACCGTCCTCAACTTGTGGCACATGGTGTAAGTTAGGGGTGCTCTAGATATCAAAATTGGCCCTCAAAGTGTAGGAAAAGAGATTCATTTGGGATAAACAGGCTTCCAAATTAGATGTATCAATGAGATATTTGCAAGAAAATATTCCCAAGGAGATGGGGAAAGACACACATTTCTTATTTTTCCTCTTGAGTTTCCTGTTGACATGAGCCAGTTATCTGTAAAGTTAAATTATAACAATATTCTCAGTTAGGTACCAAGAAATATTTTCTAGAGTAAAGTCAAATTTGGCTACCCTAATGTATGGGAAAGTTGAAAACTACATGAAGAAAGATCAATATTTCTGAATCAATGCAGAAGATTGCGAAGACAACCTGAGCTTGAGGTTTACTTCAAGTAATATTAAAATTTACATTGTGAATGCATCATTCACCATGGAAAAGTGATGGTTACTGTTGGTGTCAAATCACAGCACCCCTGGGACTCTGCAACTCGATGGGTTGAGAATCTCAGTGCGATTGCACAACATGGAGCTTTTCCCAAGTGTGGGACCTTGCGAAATCGGAAAAGCTCTCCGGATGAAGGCCGGTTCCTATTCCTCTGTTCAGATGCACACGTAAAAATGCAGAGGGTCTACTCAAAACCTAATCTAATTTTCCAAGGAGACAGGGGTAAGAAAATGCAAAAAATAAAACCTAAACTAACAGAGGTGATGCACCGAGGAATGAAGAACACCTGTCTTGCCAATAAACACAGACCATAAAAATGTAATGCAAGATCATGCACAGATAACCAGATTTGCAGTGAAAGATCAAGAAGATGCAAATAAACACTGAGAGGGTTGATAATCATCCACAGACATGCATTAATTTTCTCCAAAGATTGATACAACACACTGCAAAATGCCAAGAGGCAAAGCTGCATTACAGTTTTAAATGGGAGGTTTTAACTCCACAGATTCACCTGCCAAAGAGAAGAAGGGAGGGGAAAAACAAGAATGTCCAACCTTTAGAAAGAAGCCCCTCCTTACAATTTATAGGAAGAATGAGAGAGAGAAGAGAGAGAAAGTCCAAATCTACCCCAACCACCTCAGGTTGTATCTAATTCATCTCATTATGGTGGTAGGTGAGGACCATATCAAACCCCAAAAGTGGCAAACTGTATTTTGCATTTTTAAGAACTTGTTCCCACCCAATTAAAGATATCCAGTCGTAGTTAGGTAGAGGATGCCGTAGGCTTTCCAAAAAGTCTAACCTTGTGTGAATCGGAGCTCCCAGTCAAAAGTTATGGCCATCTGAATATCTGGGTCAGGGTCTGCTTCCTGTCAGCGCTCAGAATGTTGCGCCTCCTGAAGGTGCGCCTTGGCGCATCCATATGCATGTTGAAAACCCTTTTTGTGCGCCAAAGGCGCAAATATGTTTGTGTCGACAACCCTTTTTGTGCGCCAAAGGTGCATTCATTTGCATGTCAACACTCTTTTCTGTGCGCCAAAGGCGCAAATATGTTTATGTCGACACATGTTTACGTGCGCCACTTTACCTACGCCTAGGGCGCAACTTTTCCTGTGTCAACATTCCTTTCTGTGCGCCAAGGGCGCGTCTATTTCTATGTTGACATCTTCTTCTGTGCGCCAAGGGCGCATTTACGTTTTTGTCGACATCCTCTTATGTGCGCCAAGGCGCAACTTTTTCCCTGTTGACACTCATTGTTGTGTGCCATTTCCGTGCGCCAAGGGCGCATCCTTTACATTGTCGACATCCATTTCTGTGCGCCACTTTCCTGCGCCTTGGCGCATACATTCTCATGTTGACACTCATTGTTGTGCGCCATTTCCGTGCGCCATGGGCTGAGGTTTGAATTTCTTTGGTTTCCATATTCTTCCGCTTGTCTATATCTACCCGGGGGGAAGATATATACAACAATTTGGCGACTCAATGGGATCACCTGCCTGCTAGGTAGAAGATTAGTGGCCCTTTTAGAAATCCATTGGGCATGGAGTCATAAGCAATACTTGAAACCAACTTGATCTCTGATCCCGAGCCTGAAATCGCAACTCCTTCTCCGACAGCATTTTGAACTGTAGAAACAACCTGAGAGCAACGAAACCTGTGCCAAAGCACTTAGGGAAACTGAAACCTAACTACAACAAGACAATGTGCAAACGCACTTAGAGGAATTGAAATCTAAGCTAATATTTACAAGGGTAGAAATTTTCTCTTTTCAGTAGAAATGTTTAAGATAGATTCCGTTGACCGGAATCGAAAGTTCTTCTCCGTCCAATGTAGACAATTGGAAGGCATTACTACTCTTACATCCTGTGACCATGTAGGGGCCACTCCAAATGGCATCAAACTTGGAATGCCTTCCTGGTTTTGCCCGATCTGCATCCCATTTCAGAACTAGGTCCCCTTCCTGGAAGGTCCTTGCTCTTGCTTTCTTATCAAACCATCTTTTCACTAAGGCCTGATCTTTCTCAATTGTTTGAACTGCATGTTCTCTAATTTCTTCCAATTCCATCAACTCTTCATACCTAGCCTCCATTGGTTTGAACTCAGCCAACTCCAACTGCTTCATGAATTCTAATGCAGGTAGTTCTAATGATATAGGCAATACTGCCTCTTTTCCATAGACCAACTTATAAGGGGAATTACCTATAGACCTCTTTGGTGTTATTCTGTCAGCCCATAATGCTGATTTTAGCTTGGTATGCCATGTTCTTTGATTTTCATCCAGAGTCCTCCTGATGATTCTTAGCAAATTTTTGTTCGTGGACTCTGCCTGTCCATTACCCTGCGGGTAATAATTTGAAGAAGTGCTCAAGTAGATTCCATTCTTAACAGCCCATTCTGTAATTTTGGAACCTACAAATGCCAATGCATTGTCTGATATGATAGTGGATGGCACACCAAACCTGGTCACTATTCCTTCATAAAAGTCTAGTATGTTAGACTCATTTGCTTCCTTGAGCGCTACTGCTTCGGTCCACTTGGTGAAATAGTCTGTTGCCGTGAGAATCCACTTGTGGCCTTGGCTTGAGTTTGGATTAATGACCCCGACGAAATCCAATCCCCATTGCATAAATGGTTGGTCAACCAAAATTGGGTGCAATGGAAGTGCTGCTTGTCTCTCTTTGCCTGTGAAGAGTGCACATTTCTTGCACTTTCTTATCCATGTATAGCAGTCACTAAAGACTGTCGGCCAATAATACCCTGCCTTCATTATTTTGAGAGCTGTTACTCATGGGGCAAAATGTCCTCCAGAATCTCCATCATGAAAATCTCGTAACACCCTCTCAATTTGACTTATCCCAATGCACCTCAATAGAACTCCATTGATGTCTTTCTTAAACAAAACACCATCAACAAGCACATATGGAATGGCTTGTAATCTGAAGTATCTCCTCTTTGCTTTGCTCATTTCTAGAGGGCATAGGCCTGTCTGTAGGAAGTGTATCATATTTTGAGTCCAACAAGGAGTAGGCATGTCATCGTTTTCTTGTTCTTGACCATCCTGCAGTACCAAGGTAGTCTCCTTTTCATCACCAGCTTCAACTTGTTGACTCAAGGCTAGCTGCTCACATAGTCACCCTTCCCACGTACTAGTTTGGTGGCCTTGATCTCGATGTCATATTCCATGACACGAGTTATCCATCCTGCACGTTTTCTCATTCAGATCCTTGTTTAGAAGGAAGTCCTTGACTCCCGCATGAGAGACTAATAATTGGATCTTGTTGTTTGAGACTAGGTGCTTGAATTTCTTTAAGCTTCTGATTACCGCAAGGACATGCTTTTCAATGAAAGAGTACCTAGTTTCGTGTTCCCTCCAAACTTTGACTGAAGAAAGCAACTGGTTGTTCTAACCCTTCTTTGTTTTGTTGTTACCAGGATTGCAGAAATTGTGTCTCCACCACCAAAGGCATATAGCATGAATTCCTTAGAGAAGTCTGGATTGACGAGAGTTGGGGCTTGAGATATAGCCTCTTTTATTGCCTCAAAACTTGCCTTGCCTTCAAATGTCCACTTAAATGCCATGCTCTTCTTTAACATCAGTGTTATTGGCTTCGCAAGAGCTGCAAAGTTTGGAACAAACTTGCGGACAAAATTGATCCTTCCCAAGAAGCTTTGAAGAGCCTTCTTGTGACTTGGCAATGGCAATGCTTGAATTGCTTCAACTCTTTCTTGGGTCAATCGCCAACCCCCTCCTTTGAAACAATATGGCCTAGAAGTTTTTCCCTCGTGAGCCAAGAATATGCATTTTTTTGGGATTCAATGATACCCCAAATCTTCTACACCTCTGAAATACTTACCTCAAATGATAGAGGTGATCCGCTGCAATTTTTTGAGAATACAGTGATGTCATCAAGATATATCAAAACTATTTTATTGATCAAACCCCTTAAATGCCATATCCATTGCCCTTTGGAAAGTGGCCCCAGCATTTGATAGCCCAAATGGCATCTTCTTGTAGGCATAGGTCCCCCATTTGGTGGTGAAAGCTGTCTTGAACTGGTCATCTTCTTTTACCATCACCTGATTATACCCTGAGTAGCCATCTAGGAGAGAGAACCTCTCTGAACCGGATACTACTTGCAATATTTGTTCCATTGAAGGAAGTGGGTAATGAATCTTTGAGAGATGCCCTGTTGAGGTCTCGGAAATCTACACACAACCTGATTTCTCCACTCTTTCTTGCTGACCGGAACCAAGTTCGCAACCCAACTTGAGTGCTTGATCGGAAATATAATGCTTGCCTCTATTAGCTTATTTAGCTCTTTCTTCATTAGAGGCTCAATGTGAGGGTTGACTGGTCTCTGCTTCTGCCTTGATGGGCTTAGCATCTAGATCCAATTCTATGGTATGTTTGTGCCAACTTTGGATCGAAACCTCTTAAGTCTTCATAGCTCCAAGCGAAGACATCTGGAAATTCTTGGCAAAGTTGTATGAAATCTGATTTCTCCTGCTCAGTGGCCACTTTGCCAATTTGAAGCGTTTTGGCCTTCCCCAACCGGAATTGGCTCTGAATCTTCTCTCTTGACCTGATATGTTTTCCTTTTCCTTACGAAACTGGTCGTTAGGGTTGAAGATAGACTCCAATGTTACCAAAACCCTTGGGAAGCTTGTTTGTCCGCAGCTGCACTACTTGATCACCATACTGCTTCTCTAATCTGTCTTGATTCCTAGCTGAAAATTCAGCCTCTTCTTGTAAGAAATTGATGATCTGTTGATCGTTCTCAAACACCTGCCAGCTTGTGTTGTTATCTGGGACTTGCTGGCCTCACAATCACATGGATGTGTGGCTGCGTTTTTTCTCTCCTGATGCTATCAAACCACATCAAATGTCGCTCCAACTGCTGCGAGCCTATCTGCGGCTTCATTTTTCTTCCTGGGTATGGACACAATGTTGAAAGCTTCGAAATCCTCAATGAGGTCCCATACCCTATTCTTGTAGCTCCTCAGCAAGTCGTTCTTTGTAGCATGTTGTCCCCCTAACTTGGTTGACAATCAACTCACTGTCTCCAAACACCTGCAAGTTTTTTATGCCCACCTTTTCTTGGCCCCAATGAATTCCATGAATCAATGCTTCGTATTCAGCCGTGTTGTTTGAACAGGAAAACTGGAAATGAAAAGATGAAAAATATTTGATGTCTTGTGGTGAAATCAACATCGCACCACCTCCAGCACCTTGTCTACTTCTCGAAACCATCAAAAAATAATTTCCAAACTTTGGTTTTCATCCTTTTGTTCAGGCTGAATGATGCCGGGAATGGGTGAATTTTCTTCGTGTATACAATACACGCCCAATTCAAATTCTTCAATTTCCTTGTATGGGTCAAATTCATGACTCTTGTTTGCCCATTCATCCAAAGTTAAATCAGGAATTCCCTCGACCTTAGTACCTGTTTCTAGATCACTTGAACACTCCTCCTGATCAAAAAACCGAGCAATTTGCATTGATAGGATTTGGTACATGAGGCTCAATATGGAAATGGGCAATTGGTTCTGACCTGATTGTTGCTTTTGGCTCCATACCTTGTCCTAAAAATCATGTGCGACCAATCTGCAGATAAATATCCACCAATTTCTGCAGTGAAGTCTCTTGATAGACACAACGCAAAGAGTGGCGGAAGGTCAATCACAGACACATCTTGTAGAACTGTAACATTAGGACAGGAATGTAGTGTTAGGCTTAACCCTTTGATGACCCCAACTGTTCCTACTTGCCCGTTCCATCTAGCTGTACTACTCCTTTCAGCACTGGCTCATATTTCAAACCCAGCTGATCCGCTATTTGCTTCGGCATCACTGAACTACTTACCCCAGAATCAATCATGCAGTTGTGTACCAAGTGGTTTCCAACAATCAATGAAACATAGAATGGTGGAGGCTTCAAATTTTTCCTTGTCTGGCCCCCATCATGTTGTACTGCATTCGTGAGAACTTTCTCATGTCCCTGGTTTTGATACATTTGTGGCAGACCAATTAGCCATTTGCAGCTTGCAATAAATCTCGTTGCCCTGGGATCGCCAGTGATTCCCACATGGAAATGTTCACATGTGTCTTCTTCATTTGATCGATGATGTTGAAGGGGGGATGAATTGTCCTTTTGCTGTCCCTTGCTTGGCGCAACCCTTTTTCTGGAGCTTGAACAGGTGCATGTGTTGCTACAACAGGTACCTTAGGTTGATTCTGCACATTTGGAGCTCGCGTTTGGTCTACTGACCCCTTGTTGTGTAAGAGTGGGTTGAGAAACAACTGGATTATATGGTTGTCCCTCTCCTATATTTCTCTTCTTTGACCGTGTGTTGGCAGCCATGCCTTGAAAAGGCTGTTGGTTTAACTCCACAGAAGTCTTCCGTTTGCCAATTTGCCAATGTGGTTTCTGTTGGAGGTCCTTCTTGTTGTGTTTGTTTGCTGTTGATTCTCCTCCTGGCTTGGTTCTTGACCAACACCAATGGTTTGCACCATCAAGGCCTGATTCAGTGCACCATTGAAACATGTTGACTGATTGTGAGGTAGATTGCAAGGGTAACACCTAGTCGTACTCCTGTGCCATGTTGTTTTGCGTTGGAACCAAGGCTCTTGAGGACGTCGTTGCATTTGGATCATACGGTCGAAATGGCCTGGCAGCTTGAGGTTGTCCTTGGTTCTGGTTTTGATTTGCAGCCCTGAGGTGGTGGTCTATTTTGTTGGTATGGGGGCCTAGCTTGGTACTAGTGGTTGAGGCTGATATGGTCTAGCACTTTGAGCTTGCTATCTTTTGATAGTCACAAGCTCATTTCCAAGGTTCTGCAATTGTTTCATGACCTCCTGCAATTCCTTTGAAGTATTTGAAGAAGTCGACGCCTCATTATTCCTTTGATTCCTAGGAGTTGGAATGGGATTTCAACTCTGGTGCTTGACTGGTTGTAGGATTTCCCATATCCGGATAAGAGAGGCATTGGTGGCCTTGGTGCAAAGCTTTCCGGCTTGGATCAAACAGTTCTCTACTCTGATCGCTGTGTCATAGGACCCCTGGCAGCGTTGTCCCTCCCCATTGATTGGATCATCATGGCTATGTCTGAATTTATAGCCTTTAAGAAATAAAGGAATGCTCCTTCGGCAGTTGGTCTAACAGCTATTGGGATCCTGTCCCATGTCCGTTGGAATCTAAAGTTGAAATCTGCCATTTGCTCGTTAGGAGCCCTTTTGATTGTTGTCAGCTGTTCCAATAAAGATAAATTGTCCCGCCCCTCTCCCCGAATTGGCTGCAAAGAGCAGAACAAAGTTGGTTCCAATTCGTAATAGACCCTGCTGTAAGGCTCCTAAACCATTGTAAGGCCTTGCCTTTGAAAGATGAAGCCAACAGCTTGACTGCAATATTCCATTGCATTTATTTCGTGGATTGCGCATACATTAGCAATATCCTAGATTGTGATCAATTGGAGTAGTATGATTTTCTCCCTGTGAAAAAAAGGGATATTCTTTAGCGCTGCAACTGGAATTTGATTCTGAGCATTTAGGGCAAGTGGACTACTTCCTGTGAAATTTAAAAAGGGATTCAGTGGTAGATGCGCCATTATGATTGGCCTAAGAACCCTGGTTGATGCGAGAAAAGGCCTACCAGGTGGAGGTGTAGACAAAGTCCTGTTAGGCAGAGATGGCGATCTTTGTGATCTTCTTCCTCTCCTTCCTCTACCTGGTGAAAGTTGCAAGTGGACAAATAGTCCCCTCTTCTCGAGTATTAGACCTGGTTCGAATTCTTCTCATGTGCCTGGGCAACCTTTGCTGCTACACACCGCTGAATTCTTTCCCTTTCGGAGTCCGCCAGATGTGTTAGAGAACAAGCCTCTAAAAGGCTGGATTTTGCCAAGTTACACACCAAAACCTGACAATATTTAAACTCAAAATTTTTAAAAGACCTATACAGTTGATATTTTTAGGGTTTGGGAATTTGATTTGGAATGACAGTCTTGAAAACCCAAAAAAACGCCAGATTTTCTGAAAACCCCGAAATCCGAAATTCAAAAAAAAAAAAAACATGAAATTTTGAAAGTCAAAATCTCAAAAAATCTAAGAATACCCTTTTGAATATTATTTCCTCGATCTATCAATTGGTGAAATTTTGACTTATTTCGAGCAAGTTAAGTCCTTTAAAAATCGATTTTTAAAGTTCAGCCTAGAAGGTGAAAAAAACTGGAACTGTAAAAACCTGCAATTTTTTAAGTCCGAATTTCTTGAAAGCTCCTTCGAAATCTGTGGAATGACCTCTTGGTCCCACCGGGCATGCCAAAACTATTGGTGTCGAATCACAGCACCCCTGGGACTCTCGTAAACTCGATGGGTTACAGATTCTCAGTGTGATTGCATAACATGGAGCTTTTCCCAAGTGTGGGACCTTGCGAAATCGGAAAAGCTCTCCGGATGAAGGCCGGTTCCTATTCCTCTGTTCAGATGCACACGTAAGAAATGTAGAGGGTCTACTCAAAACCTAATCTAATTTTTCCAAGGAGACAGGGGTAGAGAGAAATGCATGAAAAATAAAACCTAAGCTAACAGAGGTGATGCACCGAGGAATGAAGAACATATGTTTTGCCAATTAAACACAAACCATAGAAAATGCAATGCAATATCATGCACAGATAAAACATATTCACAGTGAAAGATCAGGGGGATGCAAAATGAAACACATGAGAGGGTTGAGAAACATCCCACAGTCATGCATTTATTTGCTCCGAAGGTTGATACAATACACTGCAAAAATGCCCAGAGGCAAAGGTGCATTACAGTTTCAAATGGGAGGTTTTTAACTCCACAGATTCACCTGGCAAAGAGAAGAAGGGGAGGGGCAAAACAAGAATGTCCAACCCTTTAGAAAGAAGCCCCTCCTTACAATTTATAGGAATAATGAGAGAGAGAAGAGAGAGAAAAGTCCAAATCTACCCCAACCACCTCAGGTTGTATCTAATTCATCTCATTATGGTGGTAGGTGAGGACCATATCAAACCCCAAAAGTGGCAAACTGTATTTTGCATTTTTAAGAACTTGTTCCCACCCAATTAAAGATATCCAGTCGTAGTTAGGTAGAGGACGCCGTAGGCTTTCCAAAAATTCCTTGTGTGAATCGGAGCTCCCAGTCAAAAGTTATGGCCATCTGAATATCTGGGTCAGGGGTCTGCTTCCTGTCAGCGCTCAGAATGTTGCGCCTCCTGAAGGTGCGCCTTGGCGCATCCATATGCATGTTGACAATCCTTTTCAGTGCGCCAAAGGCGCAAATATGTTTGTGTCGACAACCCTTTTTGTGCGCCAAAGGCGCATTCATTTGCATGTCAACACTCTTTTCTGTGCGCCAAAGGCGCAAATATGTTTATGTCGACACATGTTTACGTGCGCCACTTTACCTGCACCTAGGGCGCAACTTTTCCTGTGTCAACATTCCTTTCTGTGCGCCAAGGGCGCATCTATTTCTATGTTGACATCTTCTTCTGTGTGCCAAGGGCGCATTTACGTTTTTGTCGACATCCTCTTATGTGCGCCAAGGCGCAACTTTTTCCCTGTTGACACTCATTGTTGTGCGCCATTTCCGTGCGCCAAGGGCGCATCCTTTACATTGTCGACATCCATTTCTGTGCGCCACTTTCCTGCGCCTTGGTGCATACATTCTCATGTTGACACTCATTGTTGTGTGCCATTTCCGTGCGCCATGGGCTGAGGTTTGAATTTCTTTGGTTTCCATATTCTTCCGCTTGTCTATATTTACCCGGGGGGAAGATATATACAACAGTTACTCTCTTTTAATATCAGCTATGGATATCTCTTGTATATGGGATCCTTTTAAGATTTTTTTGGTGTGAGATTCAAAACCCTGTAGGGTCTCATACTAGCAAGAGCATACACTGAATACGATGCCATGGAAAATTTTCTTATGACCAGAAGATTGAACAACTGGAAGTGGATGTTGTCACTGATGATTTGACCCCAATAAATCAATTTTTTGACTTCAATTATGGTGAGGATGAATAATTCCTTCTAGTCATGGAACTATTTTGTGCTTTCCTCTCCCATCACTCTGCTCAGAAAAATGATGGCAGTTAAGAACCCTTCGTGAAACTCATGTCTGGACCAAGACTTCAGAACATGGGTAGGATTTCTCACCCGCTTCAACCAAGAACTAATTAAAAGTACTTGAAGGTATGAATCTATATTTGACCATTCACCTACTGCAAACTCCTTTGGGATGAGCATCATGTTGCTCTAAGTTAGAATTTGCATGCTTTGAGATATCCCTTTGGGATTAAGCACTACCAAGATTGAATTGTCATCTGCCTGTATGATTCTCGTATCTCACTTGTAATGCTGAAAAAAATTCATTACTAATTCTATGCTCTGAATGGATAGTGGGTGGTCATCTTCCATAGGCTCCCTAGGTCTGCTAAGCATCTGGTTTATCAGGTCTTCCAGGTCCATGTGAGTGAAATTGTTATCACCCACTTCTGTATACTTGTATGCGAGAGTTGAAATGAGATCCAAACTAAGAAAATTGAACTTCATTGTAGAAAAAATAAATTAGGTGAGAGAAAATTATCAATATCGACACTTTTTGCACCTAAAACAAACGATTTTTATTTTTAGTAAGTAGGAATCATGGACTGCTTTTTTCTATTTTTCCCCTTTTCTTGCTGTTTTTAGTATCTCAAAAATCCTAACATACCATATACACTTTTTCGGGGTATTTTTGATGATCTTTGATAATTTCTATTTTTAGAAAGCACTTTTTGGCTTTTTTGCTTTTTCAACCAAATTTTCCTAGTTTGTCTTTACCATTAAATTATGAGTGCACTATTTTTAGAAGGTTTTTTTGAGAGGGTTTCTATTTATAGTAAGTATAAAGATAAGATAATATTTTTAGAAGTGACACTTTCCCTTGTTGGTTGGAGACAAAAATAACTTCACTAGAATAGGAATGCTCCCTGTATCACGTGGTCAAAATTTATCACAATCCACCCTCCAGAATGTTTAGAAATAAAAAAATCACAAGCTAGAGCAAAAAATGAGGGTTTAGATACAATAAAAAATCTAGAGCATGAGATATATTTTTTTATAATTTTCTTGAAGGCACCTGGATTATGGAGTTGTGGTGAAAATTTTGTGCAAATCAGATCCCTGGTTTGGAAATTATGAGAATTTCTTCATTTCATCTTTCATGGCTACTCTGGATGGAATTGCAGGTTTATCTGATGAATTTTCAGGTATTTTCTAGCTTCAATATTTCTTCAATGGCTACTTTGGTTGACCTGGTGAAGTAATTAAGTGAAAAATATAAGTAGTGTTCTTTATAAGTTAAAAATGGTGTTATTTCAAACTCATGAAAGCATGATTTTACTTTTCATTTTTTAAAGCAAAGGGGGTTGCACACATTTTTCTATCCCTAATGTCTTGACTATCCTAGAACATTTGGGACAATAAGGGCATGAAAATGCACCCCCTTCCTAGGTTTGACATGTGGTAGGAAATGATTAGTGAACATATGGGAAGAGGGAAAATAAATTTAGCATCCGATGATCAATATTGGAGGTCACTTGATGAACCAGAACACTGGCTAGGGGTGGGGACTATTTTTAGTCCCAACTTTCTTGACTATCCTATACAGTTGGGACATTAGGGAAAAAAATGTGCCCAAGGGTAGGAAGATTGATACTTAGCCAATTTTTCCAATTTGATCACTTAACACCTTGTCAGAGAGGAACAGGGTCACATGAGGGTCAAGGGGATTCAATTTGGGGGTAGGGAACATTTTTGTGTCCCAATTATCCCCACTTTCCCCACTATCCTAGAAAGTTGGGATGGTTGGGACAATCGGGACACCAAAATGTGCCATGCGAAAAATTGTGAACTTGACTAACTTCTCGAAACATGAAACCAACTTTATTGGAGTTGTAGGAGGTCTTTTTAGGTAAAATTTTATATCAATTTGACTCCCAAGAGAATTTGAAAAAAATGGGATGGGTTTCAAGACTTTATTCTTCATTATTCTAAAAAAAGTATACTTTTTCATTTAGAACTACGAGGTGAGTTTGCCAAGATTGGTCCACATAGAATTTCTTAGGTATTGTGGAATATGTAAAAGATCCATCATGTAGAGGGTCCTATTAGATTTCCAAAGGTATATTTTTTTCCTCTTGAATCATCCCCGAGCTTGCGAAATATTTTGTTGAAGTTTCGATGCTTTTGCATTGTAAGCTCCTCAAGCCTCCAAAAACAACTTTCACTATTCTCACTCCAAAACCTCTGAAACTTTTCCAAAATTATCTAAACCTTTTCAAATGTATTTAAAAATATTCCATGACATCCTCAAATGACTTTAGGACTCTTGATCAGCTCCATCAGATGCATGTCTAATTCAAAAATGCTAGGGAATAATATTTCTAAGTTTAGTACAAATTTCCAATTTTGACAACATTACACTGCATGAACCAGGTGACCCTCTGAACACATTACAAAAAATTAGGAAGGATGTACACCAGATTATAAAGCTTTTCAAGGATGGATCAGTCATGAATTAGAAGGTAGGATGATCAGAAGGATGACATAGGAGAGGCTTTGAGAATTTTTTTTAACACTGGAGTACATTTGTCATGATTTCACCTTCAATTTTGACATTACAAAAATGCATGACAACTAGAATTTTAACATGATGGAATAGTCTAACATAGTAGCTTTAATCCTTTATGTAATAATTTTAACATCTTTCCAGTTAGCATTTTTTACATTTATGGTATATGATGAGGTGGTACTTAGTGTGCAACGAGAGGAAAAATTTCATAGTAGAGAGATTGTAGGATCCCATGTCATAATATTGAAGCAGTAATTGTAAAACCCTTCCTCATTTTAATCCCATTTTTGAGTTCACTGATAAAATGGAGATAACTAATATAAGTTTTATATTGATGGATGTGTTAAAATTCATATTTCATTTAAGTGTTGGATTGAAAATGCCTTTTTTTTTTCCATTTGTTTAGATTTTGGGGTTTCCCATGAATTTTTCATGTTTTAAGTCATATGCTTCCCACCCCCGAAAACCTAACACACTACATATTTTTAGGTTTTGGGTACTAATTGTATCGGAACATCTCACCCAGAAAACACATGCATCATGTCATGTGTTTTCCAAACTCAAAACTCAAAAACACTACAGTGTATTGTGATTTTGGGGTTTTGAACATCATAACATGTTGAGTGATTTACAAATATTATGTTTCCCACTTTTTGAATCCGATTCCTAACTCATATCCTATCTCTTTTGTGTCGGTTTTTTGAGACTTGATTACACATTCGCATGAAATTTCTTGTGTGGTCAAACTCCCACCCTCGAGTCAATGCAATAAATTCCAGGGTGGAGTTGGTGTCCCATATGTGTAATTAATGAAATTTCATTTATAAATAGGTGGATTTTACACATCATTTTTACCTTGTACTTTGTATATAATTTGGATATCCCTCTTGCTTTCACATTGCATGAAATTGATTGATAAATTCTTGGTCTTTTTGATTGTTTATCTTGGATTTTAACCTCTGGTTCATCTTTGGGTAAGTGTTCATCCTTCCTGATTGATTCATTTTTTTTCATTTTGTGGGTTTTCACTTATATTTTCTTTGATTGGGGAGTTGTGCTTAATTTTTCAAATATTTTTCACTTTTTCTTTTCTTTCTCCCATTGTTGTAACTTTTGTTTTACCTTGATAAATATGTTTACATGAAAATTTTAAGGTTATAAAACTACTTATTATGGAAAGAATTTATGAGGAAATAAGTTAGAAGAATTCACTTGGTGTTTTTCAACTTAGAATTGTGTTTATGGATTTTCCTTTACAGAAGCAAGTCTCTTTCCCGGTAGTATTTCAAAAAAATCTAGTTACCGAGTAAGATCGATCCTCCGCTAGTGTTTCGAGTTTTCAACATTGTCAAACAAGGTATTATTCCTACCAGTATATCAAGATTATTATAGTGCCGAACAAGTTACATTACCTGATATCCTTTTAGGTTTTGAGAAGTGCCAGAAAAGTTTAGAAATCCGCTAGAGTGTCAAGAATCTTTGGCTATAGGAAACAATACAAAACATGACAATTGAGTCAAGTTTCTCGAGTTTCTCAACATGGTCTATTTTTTGACCAGTATATCGGGCTATTTAAGGTTTTTTATAGGGATTAAAACTTGAATTTCTCCTAGGAATTTTTAGAAGTTTTGCAGACCATTTTCAATAATCCTTCTTGTCTGATTTAGGTAAAGACAATGGAAAAAATAACTCATCCAAGGAAATGAATTACAAATATCAAGGAGTCATGCCTCTCTATAATATCAATTCCATTATCGATATTAGAGACACGAAGTTAGGGCATATTGACATAAAATAATTTTGGAATAGAGTGTAAAGTTCTTGTTAGACTACCTAGATGCAATGTATCTGTAACAGTGTGTTGCCTCTCAGTGTGGCCTTTCAAATCTCTGATCAATGTAAAAATTTCATCCTCACATATGATAATCATTACAACTCAGACAAAAGGACCATTCATAATCAAGGTGGTGAAGTTGTGGTTAGATTGGAAACTGATTACTTTGATGATATTATTAAGATTCCTAACTTCACCATGTATGTCAAAATAGATCCTAAGTTAGCTCAGAAAGCATGAAATATAAGTATGGGTGATTGTATAAACTATTTTAACAAGAAATACTTGGTGAAACCCAAGAATTTTGTGTAAAGGTTTCCCAAGACAATGCCCCAAAGTGAATTTATCCTGGAGATTGGTGACATTATAACACATCTTAACAGAGTGCTTAAACTCCATGAGGCTAGAGAGTTCCAATTATGGATGTACCAATTCCTTACCATCATACGGAAAAATAAGCAATTATTTGATTTGGGTACATTCATCAATGATACGATTGATAGCCAAATGAGAGAAGTATTGACCATAAGGAAATTTTATAGGATGTCATATGTTGTCTAAATTACAGCTGGAATGAGGGGGCACCCAAGTTTGGAAATATTGGGGTCTAGGCCTTTAGACTATGCTTATAATTATTATCCTTAGTTGTCTTTAAAAGGAAGTGAGACTGATTTTCAATGGGGTAATGATGCTTTCTTCTACAATGTCGTCTATAGATTAGAACCCACTCTCTCTAAGAAAAGGGTTATTGATGTTGTGTGGAATGTCATATCTCATTGGGGTTACATTTTCTTGAAATTATAGAAATTCATCTATCTTCAGGTCAGAGCATTCTAGGGTTCCCAAATTTGTTTCCCAAGATTTTCAAATGACAAATAGATATTTATGGAGTTAGTTAGGAATTTTTTGGACCTTCACAAGCTCCAACAAAGTAAGCACAAGGATGGAATCCATTTTCCCATTTCCATTGGGATACATACTTACACCTCTATTGTCCAAGTTAAAAATGTAAGCATTGAAATATAAGAATAAATCAAGAAGGTAATGCCTCATAGGCCACGTTTCAGCTATTGTGGTGTCCTCAAACCCTACCGAACAATAAAATTCCATGTTCTAGACTTTGAAGATATCTAGGTTGATTTTACGGATGTAGTGGCGATTAAGAGAAAATATAACAATAGGTTAACCTTAGATGAGGTTAAAAATTTCAATCTCGTTGAGGTTCTTGAAGAAGCTTTCGATAATGGAAATGTCCTTAAATCCATGTATGAGTAAATGGATGGTGATAATGTGGGGTCTCCTCTAATCGACTGGTCTGTTAGAGAATCTACATCCATTAAGGAGAGAGTCACTCAGATCCTTTTCTGAACCAACACTTGGTTATATTTTTGTATTATTCAGCCCAAATATCCACATTTCTCAAAGTTTCCAATTACTTCTACATCATAGGTGGTTCCCTTTGAAGAGGAAAAAGATAAAAGGGAAAATTATACAAGGAAATTTAAGTTTAATTTCTTTAGCTGTGGGACCAAAATTCCTCCTCCTTCATCTGTTTTCCCCACTTCATCCATTGTTATGATCAACTCCCCTTCTCCTCAACATACACAAGAAGCATCAGTGGGCATCATGATTACCTAGATTGTTCCCTCTTCTCTTGTCATCACTCATCTAGTCCTCATTGTTACCGTTCATCCTCAAGAAACCATTTTGGCTCCCTCTTCACCTCCATTGGATTCATATCAAATTGTATCACTCATGGTCAGTGTATTTTCATGTCTTTCTCCCCTTTCATCAGGAATAGGCATGACTTTGGTATCTCCTCACATGGACCAACTCTACGTTCTTCTGCTTCTCCTTTCTCCATGCCTTCTTCTCATCTCACTTCATCTACCATGGTCACCACTATCCTTTCCACTCCTTCATCCTTGCTAACTACTATTCTCACTCCACCAAGAAATTATTCGATGTTTACTTCCCATCCCACGTAGTCACCCTCTTCCTTTGTTCCCTCCTAGATAACTAGAAAAACCCCAAGGAAAAGGAAGACAGTCATTACTCCCAAGGCCTTTTATTTCAACTTATTGAAAATTCCACCCTCCCATTCATCCAAGAAACTGAAGACCATTTGACACATCACTATTGATGCATCCAGTCAAAGGTTTACAGAGATCATTGTGGTTGATGCCGATAAGACCAAGGAGGATATTATAGCGTCAAATTATTAGATAACTAAGGTTGGATTGTGAAGGTTACCACTGAAGGTGCGCATCAAGATGTGCAAGTAGCTATGGACAATTACTTTAAGAAACTCAAGAAAACCAAACCTTCAAAATTGGAGCTAAAGGAAAAGGTAAAGAAATTGAAAACTGTTCTTCTCAAACTCTCCAAGACCACATAGATCCAGATCCCACCCCTATATAATCAACTTTGATTTCTCCTCCATACCCAAGATGGAGAATATTGGTTAACAAAGTAGGGAGGTGGAAAATTGGATACAACATCTACTTACTCTAGGAAAAATGATAATAAAAGATGTTGTCGATATCTACAACAAAATTGAGAAGGCAAGACTAGACGTTGATAAGATGAAAAGTGAACTCTTAAAAGAGTGTGGAAATTGGGAGTTAACATTGGAATATCTAAGAAATCTTAAAAATGTTAGTTCTAGCATTTTACGTGGAGAGGAAGTCGTGGATCACATGGAAAAAAAATTTGAGTTCATCAAAGCCTTTGAATTTCGAGTCAAGATCCTTCAAGAATCTTGATAAAATATTCAAACAGGAAAAAGAGGATGTGATTTATGCCTCCAATGATATTGATGAGGAACTAACCAAGATCTTTAAATATGTCTTGGATGATGGATTGAATTTCCTACCTGCTAATAATCTCTTCAAAAGTTCCAGGACTTGGTTGAAAAATAATCTTCAGTTGGAGAAGATTTTGGCTTGGGAACCATTGACAAGTTAATGTTATGTGAAAATGTCATGAGAAATTTGTCTAAATTTATCAATAAGCATCATAAGATTTGAAGAAGCATGGGAAATGTTTTCAAGACTTGTGATGTCCTAAAATAGTACTCTTATGGACCAGACAAGAAAGACACACAATACATGATTAAGAAGTTCTAGGATTTTTTCCAGAAGAAAGCTGAGCTTGATGAAGAAAAATAAAAATCCAATTGACAGATTGATCTTGTCATTTTATTTTTGCATCAGACATGTAAATTTTTGTGATGTCGAAACAACTTTTGTATTTTCAAGTTAACTTGGTCATTTTTTGAGAACCAGTCAAATGGATTATTAATATGTATTTGTTATTTTAACATAAAATCCAATCTGTTTCCCTTTTCCTCTCCTCCCATTCTCTATAAATGTAAAATGTTGTGGCATTATTAAGGGTTGGATATTTTTGCAATAGTATCATAGATCTTGGAGTTGAAAAGAGAAAAACTTTGTTTTCAATCTTTACATTGAAGAATATAAGAAATATATTACAAACTTTGTGTTGTGGTATTATTTTCTGGTTTTAAGGTATTGTTCTTACATTCAATGCATTATATGATTCCTTAAGTTCAACCATCTGGTTTATTATACCTTAACACTTGATTAATATTTTATCTCACGTGTTATTATCTTCAGATCTCCATTTTCCAAGGAAAAAACTCAGTTCTTTTATTCTTTTCCTGAAATTCTTGTTCTCAATATTCACCTCTATTCTCCTCCTTTCTTTATTTCTTCCTTTCTCCCTTTCTATTAAGGAAATAAATCTACTGGGATGAGATCCCAACCCCAAATGATTAGACTAGTGTTAATATTGTAAATATTCCTTGGTGTTTTTAGAATAGTAATAAACATGGTGCCTCCCCTTTATCTGAGGAGGGACTTTGTCCCATGTAATGTTTTTGAACCTCATATTTTTCCCCGAAAAAATATCCAATTTTTTTTGGTGACTCTGCTGGGGAATACAGACAAGCAAAATTAACCTTATTTTACTATTGGTGACTCCATATTTGTTTTTTCCTATTGATTACTTCCCAAGTTCAAGATGGAAAGAAGGGTGTTTACTTGCACTAGTCAAGACAAAGGTGAAGTGGATCCTATATTTGACTTGTTGTAAGCAACACAACTTCAATCTTACACTCTGAAAGACATTCTTCTAGACATGCAAGTAGTTCATCACCCATGCATAGGAATCGTTTTGCTAAGAGCAAGACACATACAGCTACCTACCTGTAGAGTATTATTCTTGAGTGAAACTTGAATTCCTGCACATACATATTTCAGAAGGATAGCCACACCAAAAGAACCTCTGGTCCCTTGGGATCTAGCTATTTGTCCTCTTGCACTGGCCCAACTACTACATAATTTTCCAAATGGCTCACAAAAAAACTTTTCGAAGTTTAATTGTGATGGAAAGAAACATCTAGATGAGCACATAGCTGCATTTTTTGTAGCTGGAGTTATGGGTGTAGCTCACGAAGATGTATCTGTTTGGTTGTTCATTGAGATGATCCAAGGTGATGTTGTGGAATGGTTTTATCATCTTACCCTGCATCTATTAACAATTAGGTGACTATGAGAACAAGGTTTGAACCAAGGTTCAAACATGTAGAAGATTCACATGCATTGTTAAGCTCAACTCACGTAGATGAAGAAAGAAACGCATGAGCCTATGTTTGATTTCATGGCCAAGTTCAAAAAGTTGATCCATAAGATCCCAAAACATGTGGTTCTCACTCTCACAAATCAAAAGTGCTTCTTTTTCAATGCACAACTTCCCAAAGTAAGTTTCTTATCTAAGAAGGTCAAATATTCCTGACTTGGCCACTACATAATCAATGGAACAAAAAATATTGAATATGATCTAATCATAGTTGGAAAGATTATAAGATACTCTTCCAAAGCTAAGAATCAGGTACATCTCAAAGTACCATTGATCCTATGATCCAGAATAATAATGACCTAACTAATTGCTGACCTAAAGAATTATGTCTCAGAGCGCACCAAATACCCTTATCAAGATATTCCTAGGAGGAACTTTAATAATAACAATGTTTCTCGTACTAGAGATAGAAATCATTTACCATTCGTACAGCCTAGGTTTTCCATTGAATACCCTCATGTTAATGTTATTGTGGAGGTATTTGATGAGGGGGAAGAAGTAAGTGATGAAGCTGATGACTCCTTTGAAGCTTATGGTTATGTTGATGAGTTATATGATGAATCAGCTAGTGACTCCAACATTGGGTACCTAAAATATGAATAAGATGATTGTGACCATATGGATAATGATATGAATAGCCAATCTTTCTACGTTTTCACTTGATCTCATAATCAAAGGAAAGAAGTAGAAAATCCTTCAGAAAAGGCCAAAAAAAAGAATACTTGATGGTTGTTACCAACATTTCCAAAAGGGGGACTCCTTTTCCTGTTTAACCAAAATAGAAACCTGCTGTTAAAAATACTACCACTACTTATAATTATCCTCCTTCTGCTATTCCCAAGACCAGTTCCTCCACCACATAGGTGAATATTGAAGGATTTTCACCTTCAATTATCCCATCCTACACTACTTTTGACATCATTGATCATGCCAAAATAACCAAAATCTAGATGTCAGAGGTGGAGTACCTTCAGTCCAATCTAGAGCAGTTTAAAAGGCTCACCAAGTTCATTAAAATTAAAGATTACATGCCTCCTAATGTTTCATCTAAAGGGATCCTTCCTAATCCTTCACTCCATTCATCTCAAAATAATATGGCTTTAAATTTCTCCTTTGGAAATATTGAACCATTTTATTTGTCTCTGCTTATCAACGATTTTAAAATCAACTATTACATTATTTATTTTGGGGCATCAGATAATGTTATGCTTGCAAAGGTGGCTCATGATCTAGGAATCAATCTCAAAAAACCATTCGGATGATGACTGTAAATGGAAACAAAGTAGGTCCCGTTGATCAGACAAATAAAGGACACACAGTTTACATTTTCCACATTTTTTGAGAAGAGGGTCAAGATGACTATTCTAGTTATAGATATTCCAACTGATTATGGCATCCTACTTGGGAGAGGTTTTTGTAGGGATATAGGTGGATAAATTCATATGGATTGGTCAAAGGAAAATATACTGGTCAACGAACCCATGTGTACCCTCGAACCCGAAGTTCATGAGAAATACTTGGTCATAAAATCTAATGATCCCAAGGAACAAATTATTTTTGAAGATGCTTGTTTCCTATTTTATGATCTTAAACCAAAGATTTGCTTCCACTTCAGTCACGGAGGTAGATTATAATGAAATATGAACTTTGGAATTTGATGGTAGTTTCTCAACTTTTAGATTTGGTGTTGGTGTTATGCTCATATCTCCTGAGTATGAAAATTTTCATTTCTCCTTTAAATTACAATTTGATAATACTAATAACACCACCAAATATGAAGAATTGTTATTAGGATTGAAAATGGTGAAGGAAAAGGGAGTTAAGAATCTCAAATCCCAAGGTGATGCTGAGCTTATTATGAATCAGGTTAGGAATGTTTATCAAGTGAAGAATGATCACCTAAAACATTACACAAACAAAGTATGGGATTGTATTGAATACCTTGACATCTTTTCCATCGAGGCAGTACCTAGAGATCATAATGAAAAGGTGGATTCCCTTGTAGTATCTGATTTATTGCTTTTTCCTCATCCACATTTCAAGGAAGATAAGTACACCATTGAGATGGTCTATTGACCAAGTGTTCTTGATAAATATTCCTATTGGAAAGTTTTCAATGATGATCAACAAACATTTACCTTCCTTGAAAAGTCTAATAATTTCAGTGAACTCTACTTCGAGGGTTATGAGTCAACTTTCCACAAGTCTACTTCCGATTTGAATCAAGAAATTAATGGAGAAGTTATCTCACTCAAGGGTAAAGAAATTCCCAAAGGATTGGTGTCTCTTGAAGGAATTTTTGACAAACATGACCACTTTATCCAAAAGAAGAAACAATCTAAAAACCATTCTTTTGCCGAGGTTGAGCAAGTTAATCTTGGCTCCATAGAATAACTATAAATTTTAAACATCAAATATTTTTTCCCGCTTAAAGAGAAAAGAAAATTATTTGTGCTTTTAAATAAATACATGGATGTTTTGTCTTGGTCTTACATGGACTTGAAATCTTTCAAACTGAAATATGTTCAACACAATATTCCTCTCAAAATGGATTCCTAACCCTATAGGAAAAAACAACACCATTACAATCCAAATATCTCTAGCACCATTCTTGTGGAAATTCAGAAGATGTTAGATGTAAGGATAATTTTTCCAATTCATCACTCCACATGGGTGGCTAACATCATTATAGTACGTAAGAAAAATGGAGAAATTTTTATCTACGTTGATTTTCGTAATCTCAATCAATATTCATTAAAGGACAAATATCCCTTACCTATTATGGATCAGGTGTTACAAATAGTAACTGGTTCAGAGATGCTCTCCATGTTGGATGGATTTTTGGGATACAATCAGGTTGAGGTTGCTACTGAAGATCAACATAATACTACATTCACTACTCCATGGGGCACGTTCACATATTAAAGGATGTCATTTGGATTGATCAATGCCAGAGCTACTTTCCAAAGGGAAATGGACTTGGATTTATGATACTTTATGGGTAAAATAATTTTAAAGTATAATTGGATGATCTTATGGTCTTCTTTAAGAATAGGCAAGATCATTGTCATCATCTTGAGTAGATTTTGATAAGGTGTCAACAACATGAGATTTATTCGAATCCCAATAAATCAATGCTTTTGGTTAAAGAAGGAAAAATTATGGGATATATTGTAATAAAGGAAGGAAATAAGATTGATCCTAAATGGGTCAAGGCTATACAAAGTCTAACTCTCTCTAGAAGCAAAACCAGTGTACACTCATTCTTTGGGAAGGTTAATTTATTGAGGTGGTTTTTCCTTAATTTTGTTGCTAAGATGCGACACATTGTGGATATGATGAAAGGTAAATTCCCATTTCGATGGAATCTTGATGGAAAACCCACCTTCAAGGAAATCAAAGAAGACATTGTGCATGTCCTAGTATTGGTCTGCCCCGATTTTCAAAAAGACTTCATCATGTACAACTATGCATCGGCTCATACCGTATATTCTATATTAATGCAAAATAATGTCAAAGGAGTTGAATATCCTATTTATTTTATGATTTTTCCTTTGAAGTATCATGATATGAAGATGTCTCAAATTGAGAAACATGCCTATGTAGTGGTCTGGGGGGTAAAAAATTTAGGTATTATATCCTAAAATCCCATACATTAGTCCTTGTTTTTGACATTGTTGTGAAATCCATCTTAACTCAACAAGAGTTAGGTAGTCAGAGAGGCAACTAGATTTCCAAGGTGTAAGAGTATGATCTAGAAATTAAACCTGCCAAGCTTGTGCATGGGAGAGGTTTATGTCAGCTTATTACAAAAAATAACACAATGGGAAAGGATAATAACATTGAGGATAATAATGAAGAAATGCCTGTGGTTCTATTCATAAGCACTATTAATGAGTGGAATTCAAATAATGCATTATTTTTGACCTATGGAGAATGTCCTAAACATTTTAACTCAAAAGAAAAGACAATAATAACATTGAGGTCAGGTAGGTACATACTTTGGGATAATGGTCTATACAAGAAATGAATTGATGAAGTTTTTCTTTGCTTGTTGTAGATAAGTCTCAATAGGATAAGCATCTTTGAGGACTTATTATAGACTTGGCCTATGGAGGAAATTTATTAGCATATGTCACAACTCATAATATCCTACAAGAAAGGTATTATTGGCCCACCCTTTTTAAAGATATATTAATATAGGTAGAAAAGTGCAAGGCCTATCTATAATTTGTTGGTTTTTTGAAATTAGTAGTACTTCCCCTAAGTCCAGTGGTGATTGATGAACCCCTTTAGTAGTGGGGAATTGATTTTATTAGAGTATTGAATCCTTTGTCTAGTGTTGGATATATTTTTTTGAGTGAAATTGAGTATTTCACAGAGTAGGTAGAAGCCATTGTAGTAAAAATGCTACCTCCAAAGTTATTTACAATATCATCAAGGAGAATATAGTAGTGATATTTGACATTCCTCATAATATTGTTGATGAAAACGCTTATAATTTTTAATCTTATGAACTCACTAAATTCTACTAGGGTTATGGAATTATCTTGGTTCACACATCTGATTATTACCCTCAAGGAAATGGTCAAGAGGAATCAAGTAATAAAAGTTTTCTGACTATAATCATGAAGTTAGTTGATAAAAATCAACGGACATGACACAAAACATTGTATAATTCACTTTGTGCTGACCATATCACTCCAAAGTGAGATATTGGGATGTTTCCTTTTCAGGTTTTGTAAAGTGTTGATGATGAGGTTCCTATCTCTATAGAGTTTCCAACTTTGAATTTGGTCAAAATGATCAAAGATGATACATTTCAAGATTATATAGAGAAAAGAATCATGTACTTGACAAAGTTGGAAGAAAAAATATCAAAGGTGGTTGACATGATTATGGAACATCAGGATAATGTCAAGAAAGTGTTTGATAAGAAAGCTAAGTAGAAAAATTTCTAAGTTGGTTACCTCGTCTTATTATGGGACAAAAGAAGAGAGACGAAAGGAATGCATGAATTTTTTTATTCTTTATGAAGGGGACCCTTCAAGATTTATCTTCCCTATGGAGAGAATAGCTTCTACCTGTCATAGCTAGATGGAACTCAAATCCCACTACCTCACATCGGGAAATATCTCAAGTTGTTTTAGCTATAGAGAAAGTTCTCCTTGCTTGTATCATAGTTTATTTGTCAGGTTTTTGTTTCCTTTTATGTTGGTGTGTTTGCTTTCATTTCTTTTCTTTGGTTTTGGTGTGCTTGTTTTGTTTGTGTATCTTTTCCCAAAATGTTTGAATCCTTTTCCCAATGGATTGACACTTCTGATATCAGGGAGTTTCTCTTCCTTTGAGTTACTAAAGAAAGTCCCTAGTCGGAGCCAGTTGTTATCCCATTTTTGAGTGCACGGATAAAATGGAGATAACTAGCAAAATTTTCATGTTGATGGACCTGTTAAAATTCATCTTTCATTGAAGTTTTGGATTAAAAATATAGGCTCTTTTTTCCTTTTCTTAGATTTCAGGGTTTCCCATGTATTTTTGTATGTTTCATGTCAGATGCTTCCTGCCCCCAAAAACCTGACACATAACATATTTTCAAGTTTCGGGTTCCGATTGCATCAGAGCATATCACCTAAAAAACCCATGAATTATGTCATGTGTTTTCCAAACCTGAAACCTGAAACACTGCAATGTATCATAATTTTGGGGTTTTAAACTTCAGAACATGTTGATTGATTTACATGTCTTATGTTTCCCACTTTCTGAAACTGATTCCCGACTCACATCCCATCTCCTTTGTGTTTGGTTTTTGGGATGTGTTCATGGAAACAAGGTATATTTTAGACAACCTAATGCATCAAGGTATGAAAGATGTTCTCCATCCTATGGAATGTTAGATCTACTTGTAAATTAGATGCTACCTCTTTGAAGTCCACTTATCCATGCACATACACTTTATAAGGATTGTTTCTCAGTCTTTCACATTCCTCTTCCTCTGTGCTCAAATCTGAAATAGCCTTCTCTAACTGAATATCGAGATATTTTATGATTTCTTCATCCTTCTTAGCCATGGCCTTAAATTCCTGATTCTCTTTTCTGATTTGCTTCACCATATTGTGATTCAAGGATCTCCTTTTAAGTTTTTAAAATTTTACAATAGAACCTTCTCTAATACCAATTATTATAAGCAGAAGGGACTCAGAGGGGGTGGGGTGAATCAGTCCTATAATTTTTTTAATTTATTTACCATTCATCACGTGTTACGATTCATGCATCCATTCATTCAACCATGTATCATATATGTGTCAACTTAAGCACATAATCAACCATAAGAAAAATCAAGAGAAAGAGAGTACACAAGACACCAAAATTAAGTGGTAAACCCTCATGGGGAAGAAAAAACACTGAAACTCTATTATATTACACAATTAAAAGTAATTTAGTGAAGCACCAACTTCATAAGAAGCACCAACTTCATAAGGAGCACCAACCCTAAGTTTAGTATATCACCAACCCTACAAGGAGCACCAACCCCTAATTTAGTGAAACACCCACTCCATAATGAGGCTAAAACCACCTAAATATAACCAAACACCAACTCAAAAAATTGAATATTTTTTATCTCTGATATTTCTTCTACCACAACTGATGGAAATTAAAAATTTAGCTCATAAACCTTATCTCATACCCAAGCACATAAAACTTTCTATTTATTCTTCTTTCTTTGATCCATCCTCTTGCACTCATGTTATCTGATATTCCTTAACCTGTCATGATATCTCTCAATATTCAAATCATACTTTCATACCTATAAAATATCTCTCTCTAGGTTGCACCTTCCCTCCAAGAGTACTATTTCAAAAATGAACTAAAAAAACACTTAAATATGCTTTTCTTCCTTAAAAAAATAGGTCGGTCCCTCATGATATGTGAAAACCATAAATCTATATAAAATTCACAATTTTAATTAAAATATTCACATATGACCCAAGTATGTCGGCCTATCCACAAACCTCATTTCATGTGCCAAAAATGGCTCAAAACCCCATGGGTACAATCTTAAAATTTCCCTAACATGAGTACCATACTTTTTCATGACCAATTAAACCTTATAAATGATTAGAATATCATAAAATAATTGTACATGGTTGCAATTAATATCAACCAATAAAATTATTTCATTTACTGGGCCAAGTTTCCTTTATAATCTTCAAAACAACTATTTCCTTCACCCTTCAGCACCCTAGAAAATTCATGATGCCACCAAATGAATTATCCTAAACAAAATAATTACATGTAACCAATAAAAATAAATTGAATAAAATTTATAACACTTATAATCAAGTTATAATTCTTGAAACATCCTTCACTTTAAACCAAAACAACATTTGCTTTCACTAGATCAGCCTGTCAAAAAATATGTTTAAAAAGGTTAGCCCATATAATAATTTATACATACATTAAAGACCTAAAAATAGATTCATTTTATACCCAACTAATCCATATTTACATTACAGGTGATAGGAAGCATCTCCCAATCCATCGCATGCTTCAGCCAACATCAAAATTGCACAAAAATAGATCCTGTCTTGAACTGCTAAAAAAACTTGTAGCTAAAATAATGCCTTGGAAACCCTATCATATGACCTCATCACGAGGTAAGTATTATTTCAATATATATATATATATATATCTGAATCCTATTTCCAAAATTATTTTAATCATCTAAGGAATCCATTTGTAGCTCAAGATATTTCTATTTTACTGAAGACTGCTCTTTGAGATCCCAAAATTGCCTTTTGACCAATCAACCTATTTGTACCTCAAAACCTCATGAACCAAAATTAACATGTTATGAAACCTTAATGAACATAAATAAAAAACTCCCATACATCATGAAACATCAATTTTTCATGCTACTCCTTTAGACCATCTTGTCCTAAAACATTCTTTCCCATTAACTGCTATTTTTAGGAACTACTATTTTTAAGTGGGGCCCACATGTCATCATGAACTCAACCATACATTCTATGAAATATTCAAGCATATTCTATAATGTAAATTCATCACTTTTTCACTTTCAATAAAAAATGGGTTAGTATACTTCATCTTTTGCAAACTTCTCCTAGCTAGGGTTTAACTAGCATTTTTGACCTCTTTACCTTCTTAACATTCATTCATAAAAATGTGATGATGAAATGACCTAATTATTTTTTAAAAAATTTTTTATACTCACCTGATAATATTCCATGATAGGCATAAGGTCCCATGCAAATCACATTGTCCACAACGAGCATCTAAAGTTGAACTTTGAGCTGGATTTTTCCTTGTTTTTCACCCTATCTCACCAAAAAAGTCATATATTGCAACATTCACATCATGGGAACCTAATTTTTTTTTGAGATCATCATCAATAATCACTATAAAATATCCAATAATTATAATTTCAATTCCATTTCTCAGTATCTCCAGTAACTACGGCTTACCTATGCTTACATGTTAGATTCTCACTGTAACAACTAGGACCTATTGAAACAATGAAAGAACTAAACAATAAAATTATAAAAATGGCCCAAACATACCTCATATGACATTATATATATTATTTCATGGTTTCATGAGCTCAAATGGCTCCAATCCACTATGTCACACCTCTAAACAAGCATACATGTTCCCAATGAGAACAAGTAACAAGGAGAATCACCTGTACACGTACCATTTCACTACTGTGAGTGCCTGAGCATCCTCAAAACATGATATCCAAAATCTCATCATGATTCCCAAGCATATTATAATCTCACACTATCATGTTACACCTCCTAAGCACCTGTATAGGCTTGCAAAAGAAAGCATACCTCACTGAATCCCACTGTAACAACTGATAAACAACTAAGACAATATGTTAGTATCAATAAAATCATTATGAAATCATCCTACAACATCCAATTTGTAATTTATGTGGTTTTATATCAAGGAAAACACCTAATAAGACACCATGCTAATATTTCTTCTAAATGTAAGTGCATACACATGGAAAAAGGGTTCTCTTCTATCAAATCTGGAGCTCAATATTATAGTATTTTCATTTTCATACCTATAGACATCTGTAATCTACATTTTATACAAGGTTGTCAAACCTCTAATCTATAACATGAATGAAGGACTGTTACTGCAACTTATCTGTGGTTGTTTTCCTTTCAAATCTTTTTTGCTTGTTATGGACATTTTCCCTCTTATTTCAACATTAAGTTTGATTCATTCATGATCTCTAAGCTCCATGTTTCCTTTAAAACTCTTACTTATGTAATTTTTCTATGTCTCTTTAGCTGGATTTGAACCTTGTATTAGTTTTGGTGCATCACCTTCTTTATTACTTGTAATTTTCCCTCTTCTCTCACCATTATCCCTTGGACCCATAGTTTAGGTTCACTTTAGTTACATTTTATGGTTGTAAGTTAGTTTACATTGGGATAGGAGAGAAGGAACCAACCTCATATGGATATTTATCTCACTTTAAAGGTTCTAAACTTTTAGATAAATCCATGTTACACCAAAGTTATGCTGTAAAAGAAACAACACATGCAGAGGGTGCTAAATTTTAGTGATAGAAGTTCTGACACACTTGGTGGGACTATTTAGAAGTTGACCTATCCATTTTTTCCAAGATTGATGTGTTCTAGATAAAGTTTCAGCCTTAGGAGCATCTGTAGAACAAATATGGTGACTCCCAACTATGTATATACTATTTTAAGTAGTTAGTGCAACAATTTCATGAGAATTATACAAACAAGATAAAGGATAATTATGAAGAGCCTTATGAATACTTGTAATTGTCACCAAGGAGAAGAAGAAGAGGTAAAACAGTTCAAAGATCACCATATCCTTCAAATATAAATCTTTCCACACATCCTCATGGTTGGTCCTTTGTGTTCTACTTTAGGGTTCTAAGACTCATTCCTTTCATGACAATACAAAGAAATTTACCTTTATTCAATTTTAATGGCGGTAGTCTCTTGGACCTAAATGACCAACACGATATATAGGTGTTTGATCTTAAAATCATTCCTTTCTTCACTGGTGAAAACCAAACTACCCTAGCTAACCATATCCAAGACATGGCCAAACTTTTCTTAGTCCATTCTGTCATTGAAGATGATGTAACAACCATATTTTTGGTTTCATCATTCAAAGGAAAGAAACTCCAATGGTACAGGAGTTTAATACCTACCTCCATTCATAACTGGGATCAAATTGGAATTTTCCTATGCAATCATTTTTTAGGATAAATCAGATCACTTGTCTTTGATAGAGCAATTGACCACAATAAAGAGAGCCCTAAATGAGAAAATGACTAATTTTAACATTATATTCCAGAAGAATTGGGATAGAATCCCAAAAAAGGTAAGGCCTATACCACATTATGATTTTCTCTATTAGTTAAGTGCATTAAATAGTGACATATCTTTCATGATTTAGTCCATGGGGGAGTAACTTTATGAGAAACATATGTAATTACTTTTAAATAAGAAAACAATCTCATTCAGGAAGAGAAGATTTATCCTATAACTCCGATGCCCATATTACCAAAGATAGAGACATATATTCCCCATAACATTCCTGAATTAGTTCCCATTCCATCCCCAAGGAATCAAATTTCTAGTCAAGCATCCACCTCGTCAAGTAACTCAATTGATTTACAAGAGGTAATGAAACAATTTCAAAATTCTGGGAATTAGTTGGTATCCATAAAGAGGAAACAAGATCAAAGTTTTAAACCTTATAATCCTCCATACTAACCCAAAAATCCCCTATATCAAAAAAATAAACCTCCTTTCCAAGCTACTCCTCAAAATTAGAATCAATTTCCTTCTATAGGACCATTTCAGCCATATAACCCAAATGTGGCTAGTTCATCCAAAGCCTTGTTTCCTATTTAGAATAATCTAGTGCAAGATTATGAGTGGTGTTTCCCTTGTCATCTTCCACATAATAAAGTAACCTAACCCAATGGAATTTTTAACAAATATTTTATGGCACAAATTACATCTACCTCTCAAGATGCATCCAAAAAGGAAAATCAACAGTAGATATTTATTTAAGAGATTCCATTAATTGACACTTCACTTGTAATTTGACAGATGGAAGAATTTTGTGTAATAAACCAAACTCCTCTACAAGGTGTGGCTGCCAATACTATACCTAAGATAAGAGATATGGAAGAATGTAAATTAGTGAATGTAGGTCCTTCTCAACCTTCCCTGACACTTCAAGGGGGTGAAAATTCAAACTCATTTGCTAATGTGTAAAGAGGCCATACTGGTTAGGAATAAAAAATGTAAAACCAACCAAGGGTCCTTCCACATCATACCAAACAAACGAAAAGGTTGTTCCAAGAAAGGTTCAGATGAAAGATAATCCAAATCCTTTTAACATCCTTAAACAAATGAATAATCCCAATGTGAGCATATCAATGTGGGAATCCTTGTCTATTCCAAGACAAAGAGATCTTCTGCAAGTAGCTATGTCCAATCTATCTTCAACAAATGAATCATCCAAGGAGGAAAATAAGGTGCTCACTAATAACCCTCAATAAAGGAATGATCAACCAAGTAAGGATGTTAAGCCTCCACCCTTATATGTATCTTTGATCTTTGAAAATCATTTAGTTCACAATTGTATGATTGATTATGGAGAAAACATCTATGTCATGCCCAAACAAATTGTAGACCAGTTGGGTATATATTATGAATCTTTTTCTAAGGGTTTGGTTCAACTAGATGGAATATCAGTAGGAACTATTGGGGTTATTAGGGGTCTAAACCTCACACTGCATGCATGCCCCAATTTCTCAGTTCCTCAAGATATTTTTATAATTGATTTTCCTCCATTATTTTCTCTATGTCTCTCTAAGGACTTCACTACAAAAATTGGAGGATATCTATTAGATGATTGATATCATATGATCTTCAAGACCAAGTATGAAACTAAGGACACCATCAAATCTGAGCCAATTGGTAAATATCATATAGAGCCTAATGTTCCTAGTCCCATCAATGCTAATTGAATTTTTTTTGATCAAGAGGATCACCCAACTACCCAAGAGAAAAATAATTAGATTGAGAGAATTGTTTATTTTCTATTTGATGAATGGGAAAATGAGTGTTATATAGTTGATCCATATTAGTAGGTGGAAGAAACTAGCTTCATTATTTATTGCTTACTGTTATCCAAAATAAGTCCATGCTTATTTTTGGCTAACTCCTCCTCCTTTTCCTTTGCTGGTACTTAAAATGAATTTTTTGCACACTTCAGGGACTCAAAATTTTCTAGATATGTTTTCACCAGATAGAGGATTTTCTCACCTTTCTAGAAAGGTAAAAAATTCATCCCAACTCCTTGTATTTTTTGAGTTATGGCTCGGTGGAGGTAACAGTTAAAATTTTTCCCTGGGCGGGTCCATAGAGCTAAGTTGGAAAATTTTCCAAGGAAATTGGAAGGTCAGTGGAGACAGAGAGAAAATTTGGGTACTTAGCCCTTTTTTTAGAAAAAGGGTGCAAAGGAAATATTTGGCCCGTGGGCCTGACAAAGGGAAGAAATGGACTCGCGGGGCTAGGGAGGAAATTGTGACACTTAGCATTTTTTGGCTAAAAACCCAAATTCAAAAATTGACCCATGAGCCATGAAGGAGAAGAGAAAAATTTGGGCCTCACCTTCGTACCGAATCATAAGGCGCCACATGTCATTGGGACAACGGGGCATGTATTGTTTTTGGGAAAATTTCCCAATTTGAAATCAGAGGGAAAAAGGGCAGGTCTTCGGCCCATGGATCATCCAGATGGCGCCACATGTCATCGGGAGCGTGGGGCATAGAGGTAAATTGGGAAATTTTTCCAATTTAAAATTTAAAAGGAAAAAAAGTAAATATCGGCCCGAAAATGTGATTTTTTCCCTAATTTTATTTATTTTTGCCCAAATTTTTAGAGGGTCATATCTTTCACACCAGAGCTAGAATTTTCACGATTTTGGCATCAATGGAAAGATGTTGAAATAATCTACATGATGGAAAATTAAATTTTAAAACCACCAAAATTAATGAAGTATGGGCCTCTTTCTTTGCTCTGCGAAAAGCAATGTACGATGAAGTATGGGATTTTTTCATGGAAACCCATCATTTTGCAGGCTAATTAATAGATCTTGTCATTGTGGTTGAGTTTTAACAATGATTTTCCCACATTTTCTCATTTCCTTCATTCTGTTCGAGCGATAAAAGCTAGTTTTGGCTCATTTTGAAAAAGGTTGTTCATCCTTCTTCTCTGCCTCTCCCTTCTTTTCTTCCCCAGGGTTGAAAATGGAGTTTGAACCTCCTCCCCTGCTCTGTAATGGAATTTTTCCTCTTACCCATGAAATGATGCACTGTGTAAATTCTGAGCAATAAAAAACATGTTTTTGTGATGCATTTGTCCATCCTTGGCTCGTTTTCTTTGTTGTTTTCCTTACCTCTCTTCATTATAGGGTATTTGTGCCTGTTTTTCCTTGTTTTCTTCCTCTCCTTGTCTCCTTGGAAGTTAGATTAGGTTAGATTAGCTTACCTGCACTGGAATAGCTTGTGGCAGGTAGTTTAGGAAGAGGAACCAACCTTCTCTGGAGAGCTTTCCCCCATTTGCAAAGGTCCACACACTTTGGGAAAAGCTCAATGTTGTGCAATCACACCAATAACTTTTCCTTAGAAAAGTAGATCCATAAATCATTTCGGGGTGATGTGAATTTTCACTAACAGTTTTGGCATGCCCGGTGGGACAAGAGGTCTTCCACTTCATCATTTTTTGCAGGTTGGTGTGTTCCTGTGAAGATTTCAGCCTTTGAGGCAATTGCAAACACATTTGGTGACTCCATGGTCAACAACCCATCTCTGAAGTTGCAGACCTTCCTTTTCATTCATTTTCATCCTTTTTCATTCATTCTTCTTTCCATCCCTTTCATTCTTTTTCATTCCATGAAGTTGTGCAATCATGACTTCATTTCCATTTCCATCATGGAATTCACATTTACAACAGCAATATATTTCCACCTCCAACATGTTTTTACAACTCCTTCAAATCAGCATTTTGAACAAAATTCAAAATCATCATGCTTACCCATATGAGCAGCAATACCAAAATCAGTTTGGCTTATGAAACATATCAAGAGCAGGGTATGCATGCAATGAAGACAATCAAATGCAAATGTTGATCTGTTGGAGAAGATCCAAAAAATGGAGATTGGCATGGTGCAATCAAGAGCTACAACTCAAATGAAGGCTTTTAGAATTGGTTGCAAGGCACCTTGTCCATGGGTTGGCCCTTTTCCAAGACATTACAGCCCTCAGGAGAAGCTGGACTTCATGATTGAGATGCTGCCCAAACTTGCAATGGACTGAAGAGATAGAGGCCTATGAATTTGGTGTTGAGCAACATTTTCAATGGGTAAGTTCTACACCATCATCTGGTATTTCTTTCTCTTTCCATTCTCAAGCAACACCATCTCATTTTGAATGCCAAATTCCAAATCCAGCCCATGCTGCTCCAAGTGTGAAATCCATTTCTCCATCCCCTAGTCTTCCATCCATCTCAGTTTTTCTTCCCTCTTCTCTTCCAAATCCAAATCCCCTCCACAAGAGCTAAAAGAAATACCTTCCCCTCCAAAGAAACAAGAAGTTTCATCTCTTCCACCACCACAAACAAATGAAAAAATGGTTGAATCCCAACCTACTTCTCCTCTTGCCTCCCCAATTCCATGTAGGGAAGAAGAAATTAAAAAAATCAGTCAAGAAGGACAACAAAGAGAAGAACCAAGAAAAGAAGAAAAATGGTTAAGAGCTTTAGTGAGCTTGCTCTTAGGTTTGGGATTACAAAATTCCTTTGCTGGTTAAGCCTACAGAGGAGGAAAGATGAAGAACAAGTGGTGGTTAGGCTGATTTTAGTAGCAGCAGCAAGAAGAAGAAGAAAGAAGAAGATCAATCAATCAATTTAGCTCTAATGTAGTGTCCATGTTGGCACTCTACTTGAAGAAAATGCTGATCCAATTCAAGTTGCACAATCAGTCATGGAAGAAGAGAAAAATCAGCTCCAAAGTCCCATTGAAAGAGGAGCAGATCCAAATCAGAGTTTGTAGTAGTAGAAAGAAGAAGACATCATTGATGTTTTTTCTTGCTTTCATTTGAAGGGCCTGATTTGGTCAATGAATCCATGATGGAGGAAAGCTCTAAAAGATCTTGCAGCCCCAACTTGTCCTCTAGAACAACAGATTGAGAGTTTGATTTGAAAAAACTTCATGTTAGAGGAAGAGTTCAATCAAGAGCAAGATGGTCTTCAAGCAACAGAGGAAGGAGGAGCTGCTCTCCAAATCCAAAAGAAGAGGAGTATTCCAGCTGTGGAGGAGAAAAAAGTGCAGATCCAAAAGCTTTGAGCACAAAACAGGCTATAGAAGAACCTTAAGTTCTTCCTTCCACTTCATCTCTCTCAAAATCCAATGTTGAAGAAGAGTTTGATCTTTCAAACTTCATCTTTGAGAATGAAGATAACCATGGTGAACAAGTTGCTGATCAAGAGAGCACCATGGAGGAGGTTGAACATTTGCAGCAGGGCAAAAATGAGGCAGTTTATCTGTCAGATTTGGAGGACTGTTTTGATGGAGAGAGAACCAGTTGAAATCACATTGTTTTCTCCTTCATCATCCATCTTCTTCAAACACAAGAACCTGCTGCCATGAAGGAGAGCATTCATTTGCAGAAGTAGCCTGCATTTTATAGCAGCTCTTTGGAATCAAGGTTGGAAGATATTAATCTTCCATGTTCTTCACTGGAAGAAGAAGGAAAAAAGCAGAAAAGTTCCACCATTCCTTCCACACCATTCACCCAAGAAGGTCTGCAAAGACTCCATTTTTGGAGTTAAAATTCAGAGCTATGGGCATATCAAATGGATCAGACCTTTCCCAATAAGGTATTTGGCTTCATTGGAGCCAAAGAGAGAGTTTCCAAACCAGTCATGCTTGCTTCTAAGCATGAGGATGAGCATCAAAGTACCAAAGGATCACTGCAAATACCTCTTCAATCCAAATGCAGAGCAACTAAAAGAGGTATTTGATTTTTTTTCAGTTGACACCTTGATGATTTGGGTGAAGATCAGCTTCTTGTTGTTTTTCCACTCATCCAAACCAGCCATGATCAGCTCCAAATCATTTGCATGGCTGCCAATTTTTGAAAAGGAAGCTATTTTGCACAACCAGTTGCAGGGTTTGTTTAGCTTACCTTTGCTTCCAGTTAGAGTAGAGTAGGTAGGTTTGGTTTCAGTCAGAAGAAGTGCTTTTGCACACTCTGCATATCCCATGGGGTATGTATGATTTCAATTTTGTACATAGTTTTTTGGTGTTGGTGTTGTTTTGGTTTCTCTTGCACAGTGCATTTCAGTGGCTTTTGGTGAAGATCAACTCCAAGTTTCAGTGGGTTTCCAAGTGGCTCAAAGATCAGATTTTCATATTTTAGATCAGAATTGGTTATCAGGATTGAATCCATGCCCAATGGATGCAACAAAAGCCACTGATCATTCATCTAGCAGGCAGATGACCCCTCTGAGTCACCAAAATTGTTATCCAAAATGAGCCCCTACTTATTTTGGCTAACTTCCTTCTTTTTCCTTGTTGTGCTTCAAATTCAATTTTTTGCACATTTTAGCACTCAAAATTTTTGAAATGGCTTCATCAGATAGAGATTTTTCTTCCCCTTTCCAGAAAAGGTAAAAAGTCCTCCTAACTCCTTGTATTTTTTGAGTTATGGCTCGGCGGAGTTTTGGAGGGAAATTTTCCAAGGCAGGGGAAATTTTTGCCCAAGGAGGGCCCATGGAGCTAAGGAAAATTTTGTGCCAAGAAAATTTTGGCGGGTTGGTGAGGGAAAGGGAGAAAATTTGGCACACTTAGCCCTTTTTGGTAAAAAAAAGGGGTAAAAAAATTTTTTTGGATGGCCCACAAAGGAAAAAAAAATTGCTTGCTAAGGCCCGCAGCAGAAAATGAAAATGATGCCACGTGTCAAAAGTCAAAGCAGTTGGGGTGGGGGGACAAAAAAAAATTTTGGGAAATTGCAAAAGGAAAAAAAAAAAATTTGCAAGGCCCCTCTGCCAGAAATCAAAAGGCACCACGTGTCCACATCAGTGGAGGGAGGTCGGGCGACGGAAGGAAAATTTTTTGGGAAAATTTTCCAATTTGGGGAAAGGGAAAAAAATGTTGTTTTGAGACCCTTCACAACCAATTAAAAGGGTGCCATGTGTCATCGGAGCAGTGGGGGCATGGAGATTTTTGGGAAAATTTTCCCAATTTTGAAAAAAAGGAAAAAAGTTTCAAAGTTTGGCCCGCCAACCCGATTTTTGCCCTAATTTTTTCCCATTTTTGCCCTAAATCTTAAAAAGGCCATATCTTTTGATCCATAGCTCAGATTTCCACAATTTTGGTATCATTGGAAAACTCATGAAATCCTCTACATGATGGACACTTCAATTTTAAATTTTGATGGATTTTTGTGGGAGAAAAATGGGAAAAACGTCTCTAGCATGGAAAAAATTGTAGAAAATGACCCCAACCACCAAAAAATTAATGAAGTATGGGCCTCTTTCTTTCTCTCTGCAAGCAATGTACGATGAAGTATGGGATTTTTCATGGAAACCCATCATTTTGTAGGCTAATTAAATGGATCTTGTTGGTGGTTGGAGTTTTAAAATCAATTTTCCCCGTTTTTCTCATTTCCTTCATTTTTGTTCGAGCGATAAAAAGCCAGTTTTGGCTCATTTGTAAAAGGTTGTTCATCCTTCTTCTCTGCTCTCCCTTCTTTTCTTCCCCAGGGTTGAAAAATGGAGTTTGAACCTCCTCCCCTACTCTGTAATGGAATTTTTTCCTCTTACCCATGAAATGATGCACTGTGTGTAAATTCTGAGCAAATAAAACATGTTTTTGTGATGCATTTGTCCATCCTTGGCTCATTTTTTTTTTTTTTTCCTTACCTCTCTTCATTACAGGTATTTGTGCATGTTTGGATGTTCATTGCAGGTTTTGGAGCTGTGTTCATGGAGTTTTGGAACATTTTTTGTGTGAAACCATTTTAGTGTAGGCTTTTGTTTTTTTTTTCTCTTTTCTCTCTCTCCCTGTCTCCTTGGAGGTTAGATTAGGATTAGATTAGCTTTCCTGCACTGGAACAGCTTGTGGCAGGTAGTTTAGGAAGAGGAACCAGTGTTCTCTGGAGATTCCTCTCTCATTTTGCAAGTCCCACACTTGGAGAGAGGTTTCAATGTTGTGCAATCACACTGGATGCTTAGAATGATCAAACTAGAAATCTAATCAACATCTAGGGGGTGCTACTAACAACTGCTTCCCCAGCTACAATAATGACATACATAATCATCTATCTGCCTCATCCATGGTGTGCCATGTCAAAGAATCCGTTTTTAGAAAACTATAGACCTTTAGAGATAATGAAATGATTGGTACTAAGTAAAAGTATCAAATTCTTCCAATAATTACTATTCTAGTATCTGTAGGCACTTTGTATGGGATTCATTTTGGAATCAGTTTTGGAGCTTTTAGATTTCCATCCCATTCTTAACAAAAGTTCTGAGGGTTTTTATATCTAAATGAGATACATTTTAAGAAGGTTAACATTTCATTTTCTCCAAGAGTTTAATTTTTAGTTTTTATTTAAACACACATCATTATAGTTGTAAGGCCTTCTTTATTTCGTAGCTAATGAAATCTATTAGTACAGTGTTTGAAAATGATCAAAATATTGCCAATTGTATTCAAGAAGAGGCTACTTTTTCTTTAATGAAATCAGATTAAGTTGTGTTTTGCAATATGGAAAACGAATACTTCCAAATTAGATCAAATAAATAGCTGAATGCCTCTGAGTGACTTTTCAACATCATTACTTCAACCCTAATGACACGTTTACAAAATAAACTACATCTAAACACATTCATCAGTCAAGTTGGAAGATTTCTAAAGATAACATTCTCTATTCTTTCAGGTGGTCATCCATTTAATCTTTTTAAAGAATTTCACATTTAGATACTATTACTAGCCAAAGTAATTTTGGGGTTCTAATTTATTTAGTAGGAAACAAATCTTTATTTTCCCAATTACCCTTATTTTAACTATCATTACTTGAATCTTCAAATGGGGCATAGGCTTAGTGGTGGTGGTTATTTTCCTTGATCCGTTGCATAATGACCATTAGTATTACTATATAACATAGGGAATCCTCTTAGGGATTAGTTTCTGGATATTATTAATACATTGTATGCGAGTTATGCATGTGTCAGAAAATCTTGTAGGACTCACGAGCAGATGGGTTTTAGGAAGTCTTCATATTTTTTTCTTTTTTTAGGTGTAAATGCATGAGAAATAGTGGGAGTGTTATGTTTTTTTACCTTCCATGGTTTTACCACTTATATCTTGTGTCACTATGTTATTTACTTTCTATTCATGGTATTTACATTCTGTAATATGTGAACATAAACATATCAAGCTTCATAATCTATAATCTTTGGCAATCTATACTGCGGATTAATAATTATTTAATTATTCATTCATGTAAAGTTATAACTTGTATCAAAGCTTGTGGTTATGTTGGTGTAGGATAGATTTTTATTTTCTTGCTGATTCATAGGTGTGAAGAAACTCGAAGTTTTAATGTGCAAAACCCTAACTATTCTGTGGCTAACTTCAAGACTAATCAGGTTCAAAACTCCATTTCCTACAAAAATATTGAATATTGGATGATTAGCTTGTCAGATCTTGCTTGTGCATATGTTTTGTAGCTGCTATTACCATTTTCATGCATATATCAGTGCCTTCTCTTTCTGTGATTTTCCTTCTAAGTTTATTAGGCCTTTGTGGGAAATTTTGCGGTCCTTTGCAGTTTTCTTTGTTCTGTGGATTATTTGAATGTTTTTTCACTCGTTATAGATGTTATAGCCATGTGACTAGTTTGAATAAGTTTGAGTCCTTATTTAACATCTTTCCTTGTTTTATAGTTCTTTATTCTTCCACAAATTTTGTAAATTTTTTACAGTTTGTTAGAATTATGCGACTTGTTAATGCTTGTGCGGTTCTTATAGTTATTCACGTCTTTCTTCTTTCATTATTGTGTGGACCCCATTTTTTCTGTGGCTATTGACCTAAGTTTTCTGTGAATCACTAAATACCTTAAGAATTTACAAATCTCTTATCCCTTGTTCCGCGGCTTATTGTTTGTATTTTGTGGCCTTTTGTGGCTTATTATTTGTATTTTGCGGCCTTTCCTGGCTTGTTGTTTATATTTTGCAGTCTTCCATGGTTTTTTGTTTATGTTTTACAGTCTTCCATCTTGGGTCTTGAACCTTATTTGGATATTTTCATCAAGCTACATTTGAAATTATAATCCACTCTATTATGTTGTTTCATGCTATAGTTTCTTATATTTAAACTCACCTATCTTTTTTTAAAAAATATAATATTTCTATGGCTAGTTCAATTGGTGTTTCAATGGATAAATATTAATTATTAAATTGAAAAAAATACAATATTTAGAGAGTGAGAAGTTAAAATACTGTTTCATGGTGAGGAAATTATGGGATTTTGTAACTGGTGTGGAGAAACAACCCATTAGAAGAGATGAAAACCATGATAATCTTAGTTCCTTCTCCTAGAGCATAAAAGATGAATTTATACTGCATATAGGTCATATGGATTCTCCTGTTGATGCATGAAAACAATTAGAAACAATGAATGAAGGTATATGCCTCTTCAAACTAATTAAAATTATAATAGAACTGTTTATAACTCCCATGAAGGGGGATGAGAAAATAGTTAATTACCTAGCTAAAATTAGAAATATTAAAGCACAGTTGAATTTATGTAATTGTGAATTGTTTCAGGATAATTTTGGTATTTTATCATTCAAATGAATATTCATGAAAATTTCAAAAACTATATCTCCATTCTTAACTCTAAATATTAGAATGAGAACGATTTTCCTAATCAGGATACTCTACCATCTCTTCTAATTCAAGAAGAATCAGTTATGGAGAATTTTGATTTAAAAGAGATTGCCTCTCAGGAATTGTTCTCTCAAAATCATAAACCTTCTCAAAATAGGAATAATATCAATCCTAACCAGAAATCTAACATCAGATCAAAATTTAAAACCAATCCTAAATCTAATCCTGTTTAAGAATAGTCATAATTTTAAAGTAAAATTCAATGGCACATGTAACAATCGGGGAAAATTTGGCTATAAATATTCTTCTTGTCAAGTACAATCTAATTTTTTTGTTCAAAATGGTAAGAATAGTAAATATAACAAACATAAGAGAGATCATAATCAAAATAAAAATCAGGAAAATAAAGCTGAGCATTCTATTGCCTTGTATACTGCTCTCTAAGATTTAAATGAAAACAAATGGATCATAGATAGTTGTGCTTCTAGGCACATGAATTGTATTACAAATATCCTCTCAGATGTTGTAAAATGTGAAGAAAATATATATCTAGGGGATAATTCCATGATTAGATTTGTAGGTTATGGAAATGTTAAAATGAAAAATGGAATAATTAGGAATGTTTTATATGTTCCTCAGCTGAAAAAGAACATTGTATGATTCTCTCACTTTACTAAAGAAAACTACAAATTTAAATTACTGTAAGATAAATGGTATGTAAAATATGAACTCAATTATATTATTGCTACTAGTATAGAGGAGAATGGTTTATATATTTTTGATGGATTTGTTTCTGAATCTTGTTTTAATTATTCTTCTAGAAACGATCTTCAACTTTGGCATGAAAGATTAGGTCATGTAAAATTTAGAAGTTTGTATGAAATTTCTCATCTAAATCTTGTATTTGGTCTCCCTAAGGTGAAATATTATCATGAAACATGTGAAATTTTCCTACATGGTAAGTAACATGTTGAAAATTTTCACAAACATCATGATCCAAATTCCTATCAACTATTAGAGTTGATTCCCAGTGATGCAAGAGGTCCGCTTGAAGTTCCTTCTCTTAGTGGTGCTTTGTATGTTGTTTTCTTCATTAATGATTTCTCTAGGATGACCTGGTATTATTTCATTATGAAAAAGTTAGATGTCTTTTCTAAATTTCAAGAGTTTAAATCCCTTGTTGAGAATACGTCAAATATGAAAATAAAAATAATTAGAACTGATAATAGAGGTGAGTATGTTTGTAAAAATTTTCATGAGTTTTGTTTGTCATGTGGGATTTAGAGGGAATTGAAAACTCCCTATTTTCCTCAACAAAATGACATTGCAGAGAGGAAAAATATGACTATTTTAGAAATGGATTGGGCTATGATTCATGTAAGAAATGTTTCTATGTTTTTATGGGAAGAAGCTATGAATACTACTGTCTATATCCTAAATAGAGTTCCTAAAAAGACTCTTCATCAAGATACTCCTCATGAAGTATGGACAAAGAAAAAAATATATATCTCTCCCTTAAGAATATTTGGTAGCCCTACTTCTATTTTCATTCCAAAATTTAAAAGGAAGAAGCTTGAATTGACATCCTATTCTTATATTTTTGTTGGTTATGGTTATCAAACTAAAGGATTGAGAGTCTATGATTCCTTCAAGCATGGTATAGTTGAAAACATGAATGTTCATGTTTTGGAAAAGACATTCTGTGATGTTTCTTATGAACTCTCTTATGTTTCTCTTGAAATAGAGCCTGATAATCCTTCTCCTAACAATATAGACAGAAGTTTAAGAGGATGATTATCTTGATCTAGATATGATGGAGATTGAGGGGGAGTCATCTCAAAATGTGTTCAATCTAAAGATTCGTAAATGGGCTCAAAATATGGCCAAGGATTCTCATCTTGTTAGTTTGAGAAAGGTTACTCGTAGTCAGTGTACTTATCATGCCTTGAAGATCCTCTATGAGGTTAAACCGCAATCGTTCAATGAATACTATCAAGATGATAGATGGATTCAGGCCATGAAAGATGAATATAATGTTTTGATTAAAAATAACACTTGGGAACTATTCCCTCCTCCTTCTAAGTGAAGCATTGTAGGATATAGGTGGTGGTATAAGTTTAAGTATAAATCTATAGGAGAAATTGAAAAAATCAAGGCAAGGTTGGTAGCTCGTGGTTTCACTTAGAAACATGGTCTTGACTATGTTGAGACTTTTACTCCTATAGCTAAGATGAGCACTATTAAAATTCTTCTTACTTTGGCTACCCAATATGGTTGGGATATTCACCAAATGGATGTTAAAAATACATTTCTTAATGATGATATGAAAGAATAAATCTACATGAGTTAGCCTAAATGTTTTGAAGAACTTGGAAAGGAACTATATGTCTGTAAGATGAAAAAGTCTTTGTATGGTCTTAAGAAAGCTCATAGATCTTAGTATGCTAAGAGTAATAGGTTCTTTCAGGATCTCGGTTTCACTAACTACTGTTCTAATAATGAATTGTTTGTTAAATTTAATAAAAATCATATTATCATTATTGTTATTTATGTTGATGATATTTTAATTACTAGCAGTAATAAACATTTAATTTCTAGATTCAAAGAAAGGTTAAAACAACATTTTCAAATGATTGATTTAGGATTGTTAAATCACTATCTAGGCATGGTTATATTTCAATATCATAAATATATTGTTGCATCTCAGTCTTAGTATGCTTTGAATTTACTTAGAATATTTAACATGATTGAATGTAAGCATGTTTTCATACCTATTGAAGTTGGTGTTAAAATAGATCCTAAACCTGCATGTGATAAGTTTGATCCTAGTATGTATAAAAAACTAGTTGGTAGTCTAATTTATTTAACTATTACTAGGCCTGATATTTCATATGTTGTTATTTATGTTGATGATATTTTAATTAATAGAAGTAATAAAAATTTAATTGTTAGAATCAAAGAAAGGTTAAAACAAAGTTTTGAAATGAATGATTTAGGATTAGAAAAACACTTTCTAGGCATGGTTATATTTCAAGATCATAAATCTATTTTTACATCTCAGTCTCAGTATGCTATGAATTTACTTAGAATATTTAACATGATTAAATTTTATCATGTTTCCATCCCTATTGAAGTTGGTGTTAAAATAGATCCTAAGCTTGTATGTGCTAAATTTGATCCTACTCTGTATAAATAACTAGTTGGTAGTCTAATTTATTTGACTATTACTAGGCCTGATATTTCATATGTTTTAGGATTTTTTTTCTAGATTTATGCAGGATCCTTTTGAGGATCATTGAAGAATGGAAAAAATCATTATGAAATATGTTAAAGGAATAATTAATTATGGTTTTTTTTATTCTTCTTGTAATAATGCAAAACTATTTGGATATTGTGATTCTGACCATGTTGGTGATGCTATAGATAGAAAATATACTTCTAGATATTTTTTCAAGTTGGGGGTAGGTGCCATCACTTGGAGTAAAAAAAAGCAACCAACAGTGTCTATCTCTTCCACTGAAGCAAAGTATAGAAGATTTATGGAAGCAGGAAGGAAGCCATGTGGCTGAAAAGACTATTGGATGAAATCCATATGGGTGTCAAAAGAATCACAACTCTTATTTGTGAGATTTAGAGTCACATTTATCTTTAAAATATTTCAGTTTATAATAAGTGGACAAAGAATATCAAAGTTCATATGTATTTTATTTGAGAGAAATTCCTAAATGGTGATATTGATCTCAAGTTCTGCTCGATTGCAGATAAAGTTACCAATTTATTCATGAAGCTGCTATGCGCTATGAAGTTTGGTAGGTTTCATTCCTTGTTAGGAATTTTAGAGTTTCGATTGAGGGGGAGTGTGCATGAAAAAGGGAATGCATATTTCAAAGTGGATACTCGCAAGACTATTTCTATGTTGTTTAAATACATTTTCATGTATGTGAAGTTTACTTGTAATTACCAACAAAACATTAGTTATGGGTATGCCTTGTGTTGTAAAAGGCTCCATAATATGATGTAAGTATTCATCCTTAATCATTTTATCTTGAGAATTAGTATATGTTCCTTTATATTGTGGTTTTTATAGAATCCACGGAACGCTGTTCTGAACCATGATAAAATAGTGTCCTGCGGCTTCTCAAAAACTTAAAATGTGTTTATAGTTGTTCATGACTTGTATAAGTCTGTAGGACACTTTGGTAGTGTACTACGACATTGAAAAACCCTTAAGACTTTGGTTTATTGCACCACATAACTGTAAACCTACAAAACAAGTGTTTTTGGATGCTAGCTTAAATCACAAAGTGATTTATGGATTGTAATTCCTTTTGTACCAAAAGGTGACTTGGCATAAAGAAGAAATATTAACATGTTTTGCATTTTTCCCACTTAACATTAAGGGGGAGTGTTGGGGTTATAATATTAAGTGGGAAAACACTTATTTATAAAACCCACCAAATGACCCGGGTCAACTTTTAAAGAGTGGATGGGGAGAATCTTGAGTTCGTGACAGCCGGCATTAAGTTGGCTTCGATTCCTGAGCCTTTTACTGAGCTAGCAAGGATGGTTGTTAGGTATATAACTCTTGAAGGGAGATTTGTTACTATACCTCAAAAGCATTTGATATTTCTTAACCACTTTCATAGAAATATAACCATCATCTTCCCTCACTACTTGATAAACTCGCTGGAGAAATCCATTAGGGAAGTGCAGAGCCATTCTAGGGCAGTCCCTCTGCATCAAGGGCTAATTCTACTTATCCATCGTCACTGCTCAAACTATCCCCGCATGAATCCTACTCCACCCTCTTCCTCCATTCCTCCCCCTGCTCACACCGCCTTCATTCCCCCCCTGCTCGAAAGGAAGATTGAAACTGCTGCATCTAACAAGAAAAGAAAGGGCATGAAAACTAAGATCCCTACTTCCCCAGAGGGTTCTTAGAAGCCACAAAGACCTAGAGCTTGCTGAGAACCTCCTACACATCAGCCAACTGATGGAGGAGCCTAAGGAGGAGGATTTGATGGTCAGAGTGGACAAGATGGAAAAGGAAATACAAGAGCTCAAAAGGGTTATCAAAAATATGGAAAAAGCTAATGGAAAAGGATTACTACAAAATGATGATGAGGAGGGGGTTATTGCTGAAGTATTCAAGAAGCTACAGTATTTGGATGACAGAATGGGAAATGCAAAAATTTGTAATGACTGCATCTTATCTGCTCTTAAAATTATTTATAATTTCATTGAACAACATGTTCATAGTGTATGCAGCCTAAGCGGGATTAATGAAGACATTTGGGGCCCCAAAGAGAAAAGGGATATGGAAATTGCTCAGGTGGATCTAAAAGACTCTTCTCAGGCCACAGCCATTACTTTCTTTGTCTCGCTACAAGCGATCAAAACCAAGATTGATAGGGCTATCAAGTAATGTGGTGTTGTGCTACTATTTATTGGCTGCGAAGTTGCTGAAGACTGATAGATCTGGAGCTATTTTTAGGTGGAGATATTTTATGATAGATATCTATTGTTTGCTTTTTGATCTCTTATGCTATTTTTTGGATCATTGTACGTCTGGATCCTTTCTTCTAATTTGTTGTTTTATCTAGCTGATGAGCCCTCTGAGGTTAGTTATTTTTCCCTTCTTTGAGCTGTTTCTCTCACTTCTAATATCTGGCTTTTGAGCCCTTTTGTATACAGGGTATAGTCCCTTCAAAACTATTTGCCCTTAATAAAACAAACTTTTAAAGAGTGGATCATGACCAACCACGTTGTATATAACAAGGTGATCCCTTAGGGATTGGTTACAAATGATGTAACATTATATGCAAGCTATATGTGCAAGAAAATTTGTAAGACTCGTGAGAAATTGTATGAGGTAATTCATAATTTCTTAGTGAAGGAATAAGTACATGTGAAATAGTGGGAGTGTTGGGTAAAAGTATATTCTTAATAAAGAAAAGTGATTTTTTAGTGTGTTTTTTACCTTCCATGATTTTCCCACTTATATCTTGTGTCACCATGTTATTTAATTTTTGTTCACGATATTTACATTATATAGTATGCGAACATAAACACCACAAGCTATGTTTTAATTATTGTACTTCATAATATATAATCTTCAACAATCTATATTATGGCTTAATAATTATTTGATTATTCATTCCCATAGAGTTCTAACAAAAAAATGCTTTCGTAGAGCTTTTCCAAGAATTTTTTGATATTTTTGCATGGAGCTATGAAGACTAGAGATTTTGATCCTTATTTATCTTAGCACATCATTGAGTTGTATTCAACTACCAAGCCTATCAGACAAAAAAGGCATGTTAATGCACATATTGAGCTCTTGATGAAGAATTGATTGAACAAGTTAATTGAGGAAAACATCATCTTTCCTATCAGCCATTCATCATGGGTATCTAATTTAGTCATAGTATGGAAAAGGAATGGAGAAATCAGACAGTGTGTTGATTTCAGAGATTTAAATAAGGCATATTTGAATGATCATTACCCCTTACCTTCAATGGAATAAATCTTGCAAATGATGACTGGATCAGAAAGTTTTCCTCTTCTAGATGGTTACTCTGGCTATAATCAGATCACGAGAAAAGAAGAAGATCAATTTAAGACAACTTTTACCACTAAATGGGGAACCCATGCTTATAGGAAAATGCCTTTTGGCTTGTCTAATACAGGAGAATTTTTTTAGATCCATGGATATGGCATTCAGAGGACTGATCAATAACATTTTTCTTGTGTATCTGGATGATATCAAAATTTTCTATAAGAATCAAAAGGATCATATTTTCCATCTAGGATAGGTATCTGAAAGGTCTAGATATGTTTTCCTTTCTCTTTATCTTAAGAAATGTATCTTCCTAACATATGAGGGAAAAATCCTTGGCCATATTGTCTCTAAATAAGGATTAACCATTGATCTAGAAAGAGTTAATGCCATCCTTGCATTTCCCTTGTCCAATCAAAAGAAATACCTTCAGAGTTTCTTGGGAAGAATCAACTTTGTCAGGCGGTTTCTCCCAAATTTTTCCAACCTTTTCAAGTCATTGATGCTGGTGCTAAAGAAGAATATGGACTTCAAATGGACCACTAAAGGAAAAAAATATCTTTGAATCCATTAAGAAAGTAATTTCCCAAGCCCTAAATCTCATTAATATTGATTTTGCAAAAGAATTCATCTTGTATGATTTTGGTGGCACAAAGAAAATATTTTCTATACTAGTGCAAATAAATGCAAAAGGTTTAGAACAACCAATTGCATTTTTTAGCCAGATTATAGGGGACTATGAGGTAAGATATTTATTTATTGGGGAAAATGCCTAGGGTATCATAAGGAGTTTGAATAAATTCAGGCACTTGGTATCCAATAACAACATCCATCTAATAGTCTCACATGTTGTTGTGAAATATTTTGTTTTAAACAAGGATATGAATGAAAAGAGATCCAATTCAATAACCAAAGTAATGGAATATGAAATTGATATCAAAGTAATGAAACTCATCAGAGGGAAAGGTTTGTGTGAGAAAATAACTTTAGATTCAAAGGACGAAGACAAGGTTGTTTTAATGCTCCAACATGTTCAAGATAAACCAATTGATGTTCCAAATGCTCATTGTTGGACCTAGGACATAACACACTTTCTCTAAACAAGACAATGTCCTCAAGGATTGAAAAAGGAAAAAAAGGAGGTATTTTAGAATTCAGTACATTCTCTTTCTGCTTATTGACGACATTCTATTTAGAAAATATGTGAATGGTTTCCTTTGAAGATGCATTAAAACGAATCAGATTGAGAAGATTTTATATGAATTATGTGATGGAGAAACATGGGGCACTTTTATCCAAGGAAAAAAGAACTCTCAAGATCATGAAGAGCATTTATTATTGGCCCCATCTCTTTAATGAATACATTATTCATGGGTTAATAAATTATATAAATGTGAATTCTTTACAGGTAGAGAAAGATAGTATCCCTTTTACTCCACCCCATATGTGTAAACCAACCATTCACGTAATGGGGGTTGGATTTTATTGGAGTAATAAACCCAAATTCTAGCTCAGGTCACAAGCAGATCCTCACATCCACTGACTATTTCAATAAATGGAAAGAGGTGGTTGTATTGAAGGAATAAAATGAGGCTAGCATTCGATACTTCTATGAAGGTATTTTGACCAGATCTAGTGTTCCTTCCAAAATCATTTCTAAGAATGCTCTAGCTTTCCTGAACACAAAGATATTTGATTGAGGTATTAAGAATGGTATATACTTGTTGGAAAAATAAATTTTTAGGTGAAAAAATTAGTGAAATCTCACCAAAAATGTGTGGGACTAAGTCCCTCTCTTTTAATGGGGTAGCTCAGTTTATTGAAAATATGGAAATTATAATGTACACTATTTTAACAACCAACGGTGGGGTTTAAACTGGGGATCACACAGGGGTACTTCCCTACACCTATCGAAACATTCTTGTAAATACTACAAGGGAGGAAACATATTGATAGAGAGGTGTGAAGATAATAGTAAGGCTGCAAAATAAATATTACATAAGAGTTTATTACTTAAAACCAGAATATACCCATGATTTCAACGAGAAGACACCATTCACATAGAACAAGGAACAAAACACAAGAAACACAGAGTATTAATGCATAATATTCACTAAGTACATGCTCACAAAGTGTAGTTGAGATGAATATGAAACATAGGAAAATGAGATAGATGAATTTTATCACTCGTTCCTAGAGAGAATATGGGAGCTAGTAAATAAGAATAACCATCCTTAGAAATGACAAGTCTCTCTCAATTTATAGCTTTACAATACAACTCTTCATCTACCCCCCACACGACACTTCATATTCCTAACCCACTTGTGAATTTTAAATTACCATTACAAGAGAAAAATTAAGTACATCTATTATAATTTGAGAGAGTAATTTTACATTTTACAAATATTTTATCGTCACTTAAGTAAATAGGAAAAAATATCACAATTGTATACAATTAAGAATTAGAAATGTTAGAGTAGGTATTTACCTTAGCTCATGTTCACCTAGGTACTTTATTTACCTTTATTATATTTATCCTCAACCACTTATGTGTGTGGATATTTATTTTATATTATTTAGATATTAGGAGATATTATCTAGTTGTTAGGCATAGTTACTTCCTTGATCTACGTGATTGACTAGTTCTTTACCTAATCTATGGTATTGACTAGATCCTTGATGTATAGTTCTCTCCTAAATCTATGGTCTTGACTAGTTATTTGATGACTAGTTATTTCCTTGACTTATGGCTTGATCTACGACCTTGACTGCTTCTTAAATTGTTATTCCTTGCCTATATAAGCAAGGCCCATTCTCATTGTAAATCATTGAGTTCAATAATAATATATGATATTTCTGCTCATTTTTTTACAAATATTTTATGTAAAGTTATTATGGTGAATTGCTTTCATCTTCTAGATTGTGGTGTTTGATTAGCATTTGTGTTCTTGGCTTGGTACGATCTGGTTATTGTTCCATTTAAGAAAGGGGGAGAGAAGAGGAGAAATAATGAAGAGAGGAGGGAAATGTTGCTCCAAAGAATGGATGAAGGTGATTTTGACCTCAATGAATATCATCTTTGATGATGATGAATATGGGATTTTGATCAATGATGACCCTTCGTAATACTGTGATGTTCCACTGATGAATATTGATACTTTGGAAACATTTCCTCATTAAGACCTCCAGAGAATGTAGAAATTTTAGACTCATTGAAAGGAAAGGTAATGAGGAATTATTTCCCTCACTTGAACAAGCCTTCAAACCTTTTAAAAATTACAAATCCTCCACACTACCAAGTTCTTGATGTAAATTGAGATCTGTTTCCGTGTAATTCAACATAATGATCTTGACCCTTGGGAAATGGGGCAACCCATGAAATGAAGTGAATACAATTAAAAAAATGTGATGAAAAAAGGTGATATATTGGATGGAATATGGTTCTATACCTTGATCAACCCATCCGGTGAAGTGAGAAGCACAATGAGACCAAAATTCACCATTGTGACCAAAATTGGAGACTGAGAGAAGACCTCTTCCACTTGAGACAAAATGCCACTGTAAAACCATTAGAAAGCATGAGCTTGTATTCTATTAAGTTTTTATTTAGTAAGGTGTGCATAGGAAGAACAACCATGACCATTTTGATCATTTTTTAAAAACTTACTATTTTTACTAAGTTCTTCCTTGGTGACTAGTTTTGGTAATTTTGTCAAATTGTCACTTTGGAGAACTTTCCTCTCGGGGGAATGAATTGAATAAATTGAATCCATTTTTTTTTTGGAATTCATATTATTAGTAATTTTATTTAAAGGGAAATTAAAAAATAGACATTATCCATGAATTTTTAGATTAGAGTGAAAATGGTTTCCAAAAATTCTATTTCACACCGGGATGTTTTGCTCCAATTTTTGAGGGTTTCTCTCGTCAGAATATTTTTTAAAACAAAAAGTAAACTTGCAGGTATGTGTTTCCTTCTTAGGAAAGGTAATAATGTAAAAATAAATAAACATCTAAAACTTAAATCATATTAAATTTCATGGGGAAAACAAGTGTTCATTAGAAAGCTGATTTTCCGTAGATCACCATCTCCGATTTTGAAGAAAATTGGATCGTTGCAACTTTGTAGATCTAAGGAGACATTTTTCATCGATGAAAATTTCAGGAGATTATAAAAATGGAAGAGGGAATAAATAAGGGAATGTAAAAATTCATAATAAATGATTTCTCATGGGGAATCCATATTCCAAGTTTTAAATCCATCAGGGGTGGGGTTTAGAAGCAACAAGCAAAAATGTATTTTGGCCATGATGGATCCCTGATTCTTCTTGATATATTTAAAAACTATGGATGGTGGTAATAAAAAATGGATAAACATGAAAAATGGAATTTTTTTGAGCCATATTGGTGTTTAAACTTATCTCTTCATTCAAACATGCTTTCCCTCCCATTTGCTTGTTTTTGAATTCAAATTTTGACCATAGTTGACTAACTATGGTATGGGTGGAGTTGAAACTTTCTAAATGGGTATCAGATCCCCCCATTTCCATCACAAAATTTATTAAGGGACAAAGGTACATCAGGGGTGTAAAAAATTGTATAGGGTCTAATCATCATGAAAGGAGGGCATGGGAATGCAAGTTGTGAAGTTTGGAAAACATGCTTAGTGAGCAATTTGAAGGTCTTAAGTGACAAAACTTGATCTCCTCATGCGGTGGCACATTATAGTGTCCAAAATGTCCCCTTAGAAAATAATTAAAGGGATATAAACCCCTAAAAAGTGTGCATAGCGTCTAGTTATCATGAGGAAGGGGGCAAGTTTGAAAGGTGAGTTGAAAATATGTCATGACACCCAAAGATGTCACTTAAGTGACACAAGATGATCTCTCCATATGGTGGAACATTATAGAGTCCCCCATTTCCACTTAGTAAAGGGAAAAGGGACATAAAAAACTCAAAATTGTGCCTAGGATCTGTCCATCATGAGGAAGGGGCCAAGTTTAAGTTGTGAGTGGACGACACCTTTCTAACACCTCAAGTGACATAACCTCAAGAAATTAATTATTTTTCATGCTGGTGCATTACTGTGTCCCTCATTTCCAATTTTAATTTTTTAAAAGGGAAAAATGGGCATCAAGTGTCTCCAAGTGTGTATTTTCCACTTTTGGAAGCTTGCCTTCACCAAACACTGCTCGAAATAGCCACCCGAGTCCATTTTCTCACCACTGGATCTAGGAATATACTTCCTAGGGAAAATATTATATAATTTTGAGTGTAAAACAAACAAGGAATCCATTTACACAATTTTCAAACATTTATTCTTCCTCTTATTTAAAATTCAGTCCCATTTTAAAATATGGTCATGAGCGGTTCTTGGAAGGTCCAACTGCCACCAAAAGAAAATATGAATTTTTGTCCATATTATCCTATGGGGAATGTATAGGGTTTAATTTAATATTATTTTACCTTTGAATCATATTCCAAATCTAATTTTAACTCCTATAATATTCAGTTGAGTTTATACCAAGATCCAAGGTCTTCATTTGCATTGCCTGACCAATAAATGAAAATATGCCCATCAGAATTTTTGAAATATGAAGTAGGAATTATTATATTTAATATGAGTATATGATTTATTTCCAATTATTCTCGAGTCTCCTAAAACATTCAAAACAAACCAACTAGCTTTTTCACTGCTTTCATTTCCTTATACCATGCTACAAGTAGCTCGCTATGACATAAATTGTTCCTAAACCTGATTTTTCTTCTAGAACTTTCTTAAAATTCCTTAGATGATTGAATTTATTTTCCACACACTTAGTGAATGCTTCACCTTTTCCCTGTATGTTCCTGGGGGTGCTCACTAGGTGTAAAAGGCCAAAAATAGCCCTTTTGGAGCTTTCAGAAGCACTTGTCATCTCATAAGTCTCCAAATATTCATGAATAAAATTGAATAACATTTCCTGCACATGAAATAAAATTGAAAATAATATTAGTAAATTTCTCCCAGCCATTATGAGTGTAACACAATGACTGAGTTGACTGGAGGACAAGTTTACATTGACTGGGTGAAGGATTTTCAAATGTGGCTTAGGTTTTCATGGCATTTTTTTGAATTTTTCATGCTACACATTTAGCATGAAAATAGGTGGATCTTTCTACGGACTTGTTTTGGATCAAACACATTGATGATAGGACAAAAAATAACTCCAAAATATCAAGACATTACGTGGTTTGGTGCCTTATCCATTGGGCTATAAAGTCATAACTTCAACACACACTGAAGCTTTGTCAGTTGGGCTATAAAGTCATAACTTCAACACACACTGAAGCTTTGTCAGTTGGGCATAAATTCAAAAATTCAACGCATGTTGAGATATACAATGAAGCTTCATTTATTGAAAAAACACCGATAAATCATAAAATGGAAACAAAACACAACAATAAAAAACATAATAGGCAAGGGAAAAACATTACATTGAAAGGGAAAAGTAACCTTTATCACCTATGGTACATTTGGGGGAAAACCCGCTTTCACTGTAGTCATTTTATCTTTCGATGTTACCCATGGGTGGGTAACATCAAGTGATGATTTTATGCAAAGAGATTGACTAGTTCGAGGAAGTACCTTCCTTTCCTCAACTGCTTATGTAAATTAGGTACTGTTATCCATATTATGCCCCCGTGCCAAATATTGGATCAAACACGACCCCACATAAGAGGAAGCTGAGAACACTCATTCAAATCTTGCAAATTGGTTGCAGAAGGACTCAACCATGAAGCAATCAGAGGCCAAGAAAGACTAAATGACCCTATGTAAAAGAAAGACTCTGTCAGGCTGTTTCCACGTCTTAAATCCGTTCTTGAAGATAAAAGTTAACTCAACTATGAGATAGCAGGGTTGGAAAAGAAGGGGCAATGCTGTAGGGAGGCCAGGAGAAAGAAAGGAAAAAAATGACGAGGATTCAAAATTTTTAGGCTCAAAAACAATTTGGGGAAGGTCAAAAAATGACTAAGTATGGAGGAGGCTACAGAAGGAGCCACGTGTCTTAATGATGCTTCTCCAAAGGTGAATCTAAAAAGGGGGAGCCCAAACTTATGCCAGGCTTCCATGCGTCCAAAAGCCCAAGAAATTATGGGGTGTTGAAAAGTCTTCAACTAAAAAGGAAGTGCCAGGTTTCAGTTTCACGCAAAATTGGGAGGGAAATCCTAGGTGGAGACTCAAACTTGCGCTAGCCCTCCACGTATCAAATGGTCAGAATAGAGTCAAAAGATAGACAAGGTGGCCCTCAAAATTGGCTAAGTATAAAAGTGTAAGTGGAGAATGCCAAGTGTCTTAATGGCACATCTCCAAGAGTTGGTCTCAAGGCACAGACCTAAATGAGCATGAGCTCGCGACATAGCCCAGAGCCCAAAAGGATAAGAGGGACCATTGAAAGGTCCACAGACCTACAGAGACCAACATGTGTCAACTCGATGCTCCTCCAAAGGCAAGCTTTGGGCTGGGTTTTCAAGCAAGCGTGGTTCCTCCATGTGTTATTCCAATAGGGGCCGAGTTAGTTGAATAGTCAATGCACAAATAGGCCAGTGGAGGATGCCAAGTGTCTTAATGGCACTGATTCAAAGATTGAATAAAGAAAAGTTTTTCAAATGAGTACCAAACTTTCGTGTGTCCTAGAGAAAAGAGGGTCATTCGGATAAAAGTTGGTTCTTTTCCCCTTGTTATATCAAAAGGAGTTAAAGTTGCAAAATGGCCTGCAACTCCGCCCAAGGAAAAAGTCACTGTGTGAACCCAAGTCAAAGCCAAAGCAAGGAGTCGGAGGAAAAAGTGAAAATTTGCCTCTCATTCAAAAGGCACAAAGACAAATATGGAAGCACATTCCCTAGCCAACCAAGAGGAGCCACGTGTCCAGGTGGAGCCTTGGGGCTGCGAGAGTTTTTAGAGTTTTGTGTTTTTTATGCAAAACGACAAAAAGATAAATTGAGGACCCGTAAGCCCAATTTTGCTCTAATCTGGTTGCCACATGTCCCATATCAAAAGGGGGACCTATTTTTCAAATTTTTTTCCCACCCATATGTATAGACCGGATACAAACTTCGAAGGGGCATATCTTTCGACTCAGGGCTCGAAATATCATGAATTTGACATAGTTGGAAGGATCTCGGCCTCGCCCATGCCATGGAGGCCTGAAACTTTAATTTTGAGGAGGTTAGGTAAAGGAAAATGGAGGAAAAATATTTGAACCTTCAATGTAGGATCCATCTATCTCAACAACCAGATTGGATTCAATCTGTTTCCACTTCTTTCAAGGTGCCAAATCAAGGATTCATACAGTAAAGGTGGATTTGGGGGTAGATTTTATCAGAAGCATTAACAGTAGTGATTGAGTTTCAGCATGATTTTTCCAATTCTCTCTTTCTCTCTCTCTCTTTATTCTCTCTGATTGAATCTATAAATATGGGGGAAGGATTAATTGTAAAGGGTTGGACATTCTTTGTTTTGCAAGGTCCCTTCTTCTCTTAGCAAAGGGATTTGTGGGGTTCAGGCCTTCCATCAAAATTACATTATGTTTCTACCTCTTGGCTACTTTATAATGGACTGTATCAACCTATAGAGCAATAAAACACATCTGTGATCATTTTTAGAACCTTTCTTGCCTCTTTTACTTTCATCTGGTCTTCTATTACATATCTGGCCATCTGTGATTGTTTATTGTATGCATTTTGTTGGTTTGTGTCTATTAGAAAAAATAAGTGTTCATCATTCCTTTGGTGCATCACCTGGTAGTTTAGTCATTTCTTATTTCTTATACTTCTTTTACCCCTGTCTCCTTGGTAAGTTTTAGACTAACTATAGAGATAAACCCTCTGCAAGCTCCCACATACACACCTTAACAGAGGAATAAGGAACCAACCTTATTTGGAGAGCGTTTCCATTTTTGTAAGGTCCCACACCTTGGGGAAAGTTTAATATTATGTAATCATACCAAATGAATCTGCCTTAGAAAAGAAGACCTATCAAACTCATTTGGGAGTGTTGTGATTTCACACTAATAGGTACTTTTATGAATGTCTGTATACTTGGGAGGAGTGATCCTACATAATTAATCTGATGCTCAGATCTTTGCCTAAAAATTCCATTGTTATAACTATCAATATTAGATTGTAAATTTTCTTATATGATCATCGACATTATTGATTTCCCATCTTGCATTTCACCACTACACCAAGGTTGATTTTTGATTGGATTGTTTAAATTCTCCAGTTTTTTCTCTTTCCCACATTCATGCTTATTAACAAAATTTTCATGAGAAGAATTGAGTCCATCCTTTTGTCCTATGTCATTAAGAAACATTTGGGCACCAAATGAAGAATCAAAATTAGCTTCATACCTATCTTGCACAACCATGACATGAGCCACTATATCAAGAGTGAGGTCGGGATCTTCTGTTCCTTCTGCATAGCTTTTAATATTTCTTGCATATAATCCTTCTTTGAGACTTCAAAAGTCTCACCTTCACATTCATTCAAAGAATCTTAATTTTGAAATTTGAGGAAACAATTTGGAGAAATTGATTCATCATCGCAAAGCTTGTTTAATTTCACTGCTTCTTCATTATTGGAGGCCTCATCTTCAAAGGACTCAAAGACATTTGTTTTAACCTTTTCATCATTGAGAGAATTTTCTTCTTCAAATGGAAAAGATAAAACTTCACTTTCATCATCACATTCATCAATCATTGTCTCAAGATATATATCAAATTTTTCATTTTGATTTATTTCATCATGATGAATTTTTTAATCAACTAAGAAATTAGAAATAGATTCACACATGTCCTACAATTTTATGGCTTGCATTAGGAGTTCAAGGCTGAGCCGGGGATCTTTCATTTCTTCCATAACTCTCATCATTTCTTGTACAAATTCCTCTTTAAATTTTTCTAAAGGCTCATCACAAATCAATATGTCTTTTTCATGGATAACATCCCCAATGAGATGCTTGAAAGAAATTCTAGCAATATATTAATTACTAAGAGAATATTCTTCTTCAAATGAAAACAAGAACACCTCTTCTTCACGAACAAATGCATTGACTAATTTTTCATCTTGGAACTCATCAATAACCACTTTATCTTCCTCGTGGCCTACAATAGTTTGCAATTCCAGGCTATTCTCTTGCAATTTAATATCTTTCCCACTCTTCATCATTATCAATACCCAACTATAAAGGAATGATTGGTCCTATCAAGATAGTAATTTCAGCCTCATCTTCGGATGTTATGAAATGATTTCCATTCCTGTTGTCCAGGTACAAGATATTATCTCTTGAATCTCTTGATTTTTGTACCGTGTATTTCATCTTTCTTATTGAAAGCATTTTTTCCATTTTTCCCTTAAATAGAATGGTTGTAGAAGACCAATTCATTTGGATCTTACCTCCCAAGTCCCAACAAAAACTTCTACTTTGTAACATTCTGAATGATGTCGAAATATCTGCTACCAAGATAGGTAACATAACTTTCTTGTCAGAAAAGTCAACAAGAGCTACCTGTGCATCCTTGATCTTCCCCATATGTGGGACTTCTTTGGAATCCATGGAGAAACAAGAACCATTTGCCTATGTCAAGGTAAGTTTGAGAGAATTGGAAAATTTAATGGGCATTACATTATCAGAAGCTCCTAAATTTATTATATAAGTATTCAGTTGGTATTCTCCAATGAGAAGGGAGAGATAGAATGGATCAATCTTATTAGTCTTGGATGCACTCAAAGAAATCATATTATGGGATGGAGGAGTAGGGGGATTTGGTAGTAGTCCTTTGGTACTAGGAACCATAGTGTTAGGATTTGAACTACTACCTTTGATATGATAGAAAATCTTATCAAATTGTTCTGGATGAGTCTGAAAACATTCAGATTCAAAAATTTGTACTTTAGACTTGTTCACATGTTTTATGATATTAAAAGAGGTGGATGCAGAAGAGGTATAAACCTTTGGATTTTAAACATACTTTGTAATGGGGATTGATGGTTGAGGAGTAGAGTGTGATTTTTTAGGTACACTAGGAGCTTTTGAAGGACTCACTTTTACAAAAACATAATTAGAACTAAGAGTCACATTGGGAGACTTACTCGGAACAACAAATAGCCTCTTTTTTTCCACAAGATCCGGATTCTCCTTTTCAGACTCTATGGAAGGTGGGAATGGATATCCTCTCTAGATTATTTTATTCTGAAGATTCATCGCATGAGGATATTCAACCTTCTTATTTTTTGGAGCAGTAGTGGAGGAATTTCCTTTCTGATATCAGGAGTGACTGAAAAATTCACATGATAATCTAGGTGTATCACCATCATATTCTTCTTCACCTCCTACATATTCAAGGAATCTAATTTGTGCATCATCTACTTCTTCAATCTCTAGGACATTGTTGTCCTCACTTTCTTGTTATGTATCTACAAGTTCTTCCTATTCTTCTAGAGTTTCACATCTTGCATTCACTGGTGGAGCTTCTAAGGAAAACCTTCAAATTGATCCCGCAATCTGGTTCTTGTTCTAATTTTTGTGGGATGCTCATTGAGAAACTTTCTTCTTCAACATTTTCAAGTCATTAGCCAACTTCTGCAACAATGAATCAAATCTCTCATCCTTGGGATTTTGGGCCTTATCCTTCATTGAATGATTCTTGATCTTTCCTAATAATATGATGCCATCTTCCACTTCAATGGAAATTTCTTGAGCATGGTCCAAATCTCTTGGCTGAATTCTCCGTAGAAAGAAACTAACTTCACGCAATTGGTCATTCACAAAGAACATTTTCAAGTTATCTATAGTAGGACGAGCAATGATGGGAATCTTCTTGATCAATTTGTTGAATTTTGCCATGAAGTTTCTCATGGATTCTTGCAATTCTTTCTTCATTTGAGTTGATTTATAAAGGAGGGCATGAACATCTTCTGCAGTCTTGAATATTGCTTCAAACTTGATTTTCATATTACCATAATCAGTAATTGAGTGTCATGACAAATAGCAAAACCAATACATAGAGACGTCTTGTAATTTTTCCATGAATATCCGCATTTGTAACATCTTCACGTTGTACCCCCAAAAATTTGATAGAATGTGATAAAAGTTGTGATATGATCATCTGGTCATTTCTTTCCATCTCCATAGAATTTTGGAAAGTTCTTTCTTAACCCTTTTGGAAGTTCGTGAAGTGGTGGAGTCAAAGCCAATGAACCAGTGTTCTATCCCCATGGCATTGATGTTTTTGTTGTCATTTATTCCTCTTCTCTTTCTTCTTCTGGTTCTTCCTCTCTTTATTCTTCTTCTTCTAAGAATTCAAAGGTCAATTGTGGGTGAAAAATAGGATAATTAAAAGGATTTGTAGGAGTATCAGTAGGAGTTTTGATAGGATTTACAGGGGTACTACTTGATGAATCAGATGGAGATGAAGATTGAGAGAAGTAATATGGAATATCTCTAACTTGTTATTTTTTATTTTGTAAATCTTCAAAAGTATGGTCAACAATTCCTCTTAATATATTCAATCTGGTATATCTTCTTTCAACCAGTTTTTTGGGAAAGCTTGGATTTAACTCAAGGAAGGTTTATGTTCACTCTTTTTGTGAGATTTTAGAATTTTAGATTTCTAATTTTTTTTTTAGAATATACATTTTTAATGGATTTTGTTGGAATCAATATTGGGTATAGATGTGTTAAATATGCCCCATGGTGGGTGTCAAAAATTCTTGGCTAAATAACTTGTCAGGAGGGAAAATTGGGGTCTCTCACCAACAGTGTGTGGGACTAGGTCCCTCTACTAGAATGGGGAAACTCCATTTATTGAAAATAGGAAATGTTTACACTATTCTAATTTCCTGGGGTGGCCTTTTGATTCGGGATCACACAGGGGTACTTCCCTACAACTGTGGTAAAGTGCTTGTAGATACTACAAAGGAGGAAAATTCTTGAGAGAGAGAGAGAGAGGTGTGAGTAGAATAGTAAGGATGGTTTTGCATAATAAATATTACATAGGATTATATTGCTTAAACCCATAATATATCCCTAATTTAAATGAGAAGACACCATTCACATAGAACAAGGAATAAAGCACAAAAATCACAAAGTCTCAATGCATAATATTCAACAAGTACATGCTCATGGAGTGTAGTTAAAATGGAGAGGAAAAATAGGCAAAGGAAATAGAGGAATTTGATCACTTGTTTCTATAGATAATATGGGAGCTAGTAAATAAGAATAACCATCTTTTGAAGTGAGGAAACTCTCCCAATTTATAGCTTTACAATGTAATTCTTCATCTACCCCCCACATGGCTCTTCACATTCTTATTCCACTTGTGACTTTTCAATTACCATTAGAAGAGACAAATTAAGTACCTCTCTTATAATTTGAGAGAGAAATTTTACATTTTACAAATATTTGATTGTCACTTAAGTAAATAGGACAAAATATAATGATTGCATACAATGAAGAATTATAAAGGGGGAGAGAAGAGGAGAAAGAATGAAGAGAGGAGAGCAAGGATGATCTAAAGCATAGATGAAGGTGCCTTCGCCTTTGATGAAGATAAAATCAAATGTTGATGAAGATGGAATATTGATCCATGATGACCCTCTCTAACATTGTGATGCTCCATCGATGAAGATTGATCCTTTGGAAACTTTTACCTTTTGAGGCCTCACCAGAATGATGCACCTTTAGAATAATTAAAAGAAAAGGTGATGAGCATTTGACCACTAAAGACAATATGGAATTATTTCCCTTACTTGAATAAACCTTCAAACCTTTGAAACACTGAAATTCCTCCATAATGCCAAGTTCTTGGTGCATCTTGAGACCATTGCCTGCACAATTCAACCTAATGATCTCGGCCCTTGGGAAATAGAAAAAATCATGAAATGAGGTGAAGAAAATTATGACCATGTGATGAATGAAGGTGAAATATTAGATGGAATATTATTTTATCCCTTGATCAACTCATCTGATGAAGTGAGAAGCACATTGAGACCAAAATGCACCATTGTGATCAAAATTGGGGACTAAGAGAGTTCCTTTTCTGCTTGAGACACAATGTCATTTTCCACTCCTTGGTAAGCATGAGTTTGTCTTTTGTGAATGTTGGAATTAGTGAGGTATGGGGAGGAAGAAAAATCATGACCATTTTGATCATTTTTGAACACTTAAATTTATTTTTATTAAGTTCTTTTCAAGTGACTAGTTTTGGCAATTTTGTCAAATTGTCACTTTTGAGCACTTTTCCTCTTAGGGAATGAACTACGTGACTTGAATCCATTTATACTTCAGTATTACTATTATTATTAAGTGTATTGAATATGTACTTAATAAAAATATACATTATCCATGGAGTTTAGGATCTGAGTGAAAATGGTTTTCAAAAATTCTACTTCACACCGGGATGTTTTGTTCTAATTTTTGGGGGTTTCTCTCGTCTGGATCTTCATGAAAATGAAAATTAAACTTTGAAGTCTATGTTTTATTCTTCAAAAATGGAATAATGTAAAAATACAACAGTCATTACTATATTTATTCACACTCAAATTCAAGAGGTAAGCAAGTGCTCGTTCGAAAGCTTATTTTCTGTAGATCTCCATCTCCAATTTTGAGGCAATTTGGATTTTTACAACTCCATAGATCTGAGGAGAAATTTTTCATGGATGGAAACTTTTGGAGGCTATAAAAAATGAATGATATAATTAATGGGTGCAAGTAAGCATTCATCTCAAAATATTTCATATAGTGAAGCTACAGTCCAAGTTTCAAAGCCATCGGAGGTGCGGTTTGTAAGCAATGAGCAAAAAGGTGTTTTGGCCATGGTGGATGCCTAGTTCTTATTAACAACCATAACAGCAATGTGATGAAAAAACATGGAGAAACATGAAAAATGGATCATTTTTTAGCCATATTTTTTTTAAACTCGCCCCTTCATGCTTTCCCTCACATTTTCTTGTTTTTGAATTCAAATCTTAACCATAGTTGACTAACCATGGTAGGGGTAGAGTTAAAACTTTCTAAATGGGTTTCAGTTGTCCCAATGTCCTCTTACCACATTTGGTAAGGGAAAAAGGGACATCGAGGGTTGAAAAATTTTCCTAGGTTATGATCATCATGAAAGAGGGGCATGGGATTTGAGTTGTGAATTTGAGAGAACTTTCATAGTGCACAAGTTGAAAGTCATAAGTGATGAAACCTCTCCTCTCCATGTGGTGACCATACTTACTAAATGGGTCTCAGACCCCCTCATGTCCCTTACTAGATTTAGTAAAGGAAAAATGCTACAAAAGTATGACATGGGTTGAAAAATTCGTCATGGGTAGCTTCATCATGAGGAAGGGGCCATCTTTGAAAGGTCGGGTTGAAAACATGTTCTAACCACCCAATTTGTGATTTAAGTGATGAAAACTCTCCCCCCTCCATGAATATTTTTATCCCACATTTCCCTTTGGGAAAATGGTAAAAGGGACATCAACCCCGCATAAGGTGAACATGGGGTCTGATTCTCACGAGGAAGGGGCCAAGTAATGTTGTGATGGAAGACACATTTCTAACCCTTTAAGTTGCAACTTAAGTTACACGAATTCAAAATATGAATGTCTCACCATACTGGCACCTTATTGTGTCCCCTATGTCCCATTTGACTTTTTTTAAAATTAAAAAAGGGAAATCAAGGGTCTCCAAGTGTGCATTTTCCACTTTTGGAAGCTTGTGTTCACGAAACACTTCCTGAAATAGCCATCCGAGTCCATTTTATCACCAACTGAGCTAAGAATAGAATTACAAAGGAATAAATTATATGATTTTGAGTTCAAAACACAAAAGGAATCCATTTCAACCATTTTTATACCTTGATTTTCCCTCCTTTGACAAATTTAGGCCCTTTTTCATATCTGGTCATGAGCGGTTCCCAGAAGGTCCCATTACCACAGAAAGAAATTATACATTTTTGTCCCTACTATCCTATAAGGAATATAGAAATTTGAATTTTATCTAATTTGGGATTTCAATCAGCTTCCAAATCTCTTTAGTACTCCCAAAATCTTCAGTTGAGTCAAGACCAGGATCAAAGGTCTTCATCTTCACTGTTAGGATAATAACTAAAAATATGTCACTCAGAATACCTTGAAACCTTTTGCACTAAAAAGTAGGAATTATTATCTTTCCTATGAGTATCTTATTTCTTTCCAATTTCTCCCTAGGATAATAAAAAATTTAGAACAAGACAACTAATTTTTTGACTGGGTTCATTTACTTATATCATGCTACAAGTAGCCCAATATTACATAACTTATTCATAACCTTGATTTTCCTTCCAAAACTTTCCTAAATTACCTTGAATGATTGAATTTTTTTTTCACACACTTATTGAATGATTCATCTTTTCTATGTACATGTTATCACGAAAAAATAACACCCTCTTATTTGTCACAAAATGGATGAGAAATCAGTGTTTTTGGGTAACATGGGACTGTCTCTCAAGTTGTGGGACTTGCTACTTGAGATAGACGTTTATAGAAGGCTAGTTCCTCTACCTAATCCTAATTATAAAAATTCTCCTAAAATATAAAATGCATCTAACTAATCCTAATCTAAAAATTCCAAGGGATCAAGGAGAGAGAGGGTTAGAAAGATGTATGAAAGAGAAATCCTAATCTAAAAGGGGTGGTGATAGAACCCAAAACAGGGGTCAATCACTCTGTAAAATGGGAAGGAAAGATAAAAATCATGGAAAGAAATGGTAGATAGAAGTTCCATAGGAAATATCCATGTAGATTCACCTTTCCAACACATTAACAACACAGAAAAATGAACATATAATTAGAAAATACGCCCAACATGCCAAAAATGAACATAGAGGAAATACACAATAAATACAATAATAGGGAAGAGAATAATCACAAAAACCCCATTTTATTTCTTAAAGTATTCTCATTCATTTGCATTCATGGTAGAAGGTGAGAATACATTGAAGTGGGAAAGTTCAAGGTATGAAACTTATGGGAAGTCAACCACCATTTTGGCATGGTGTCGTTGCAAAAAAGAGGGATCCCTTTTACAATGCATGAGTTCCAGATTTATAGATAAGGATAAATGAGAAAAGAGAAGGAGGGAGAGGCACTAAAATGAAGGATTCAACAACCAAGGACTGATCACCATTGATGCTTACAAGAAGGTGTGGGCGTCTGACATGGTTTCTGACACACTCTGTCATATCTACAGGTCATAGAGTATGACGTCCATACTTCATTAAATGTGGGTAATTAAACTGCTAGATCTTAACACGGTAGACTCTTCCCAAACTATTTTCTCCATTTTCTCCCTCTTAACTTTACAAAAATCTAATTATGATTCTTCCATGTTAAAGGGATCAAGGAGATATTTCCAATGGTACTAAGTCTTCTTGATTTGGAGATCTATGGAAGAAGTTATAGAAATTTGAAGTTTTTAGTGTCAAGTGAAAAGTGCCAAGTGGCCATTAGGCTCTAAAAATAGGCCAGTGAAGGAACTTAACAACTGCTAACCTCAAAATAGGTTAGTGAAAATGCCTAGTGGCCGCTAACCTCAAAATAGGTCAGTGAAATTGTCTAGCGGACACTAAACTCTAAAATTCTTGTTTGAAACCATGTAGAACAACTAAGTCCATAAAGAATTTGTAATTCAATGAATGTAGCCTAGTGACCGCTAGGCTATTTTGTACCCTAGCGACCGCTAGGATTTTTATATCCTCCTTTTTTCACCTAGAAATCTCTAGGCTGTTTTCTACCCTAGCAAATGCTAGACTAAAAAATTATGTTGAGGCATAGCCTATCAACTACTAGTATATGAACATCCTAGTGACCGCTAGTGTTTGAAAATCAAGCTAAGTCCATTTTTTATAAGTTATCCGAATTTGCAAGGGGTGTAAATTTGGGATAACAATTTGGCAACCTCCAGGGAATATCTTCCTACTAGATTATGAAGACTAGTTTCCTCGAAGCATCCTTTGGGCATGGATTCAAGACTAACCTTGAAGAAACTAATATTGTCCTTTAAAAATATGTCTCCTAAATTTGTATAAACTTAACACCAAATTGAAATTTCCTAGTGACCGCTAGCCTGAAATTGATCTAGGGAGCTCTCAATAACATTTAGAAACTTCTCCAACTATCCGATCCCACTTTGAACTATATACCATGTAACAATAAAAAAATATTGCAAAAACTATATAAAAACATGAAAATAATGAATAATCCAAGAGGAAACATGCAGAGTGTGCACAAGAAATTTTTTTACTGAAAGAAAACCTACTTACCATATTCTAACCAAAGAAATGAAAAGATAAAAAAAATCTTGATATGGGAAGGGAGAAACAACTTCCCTTTTTTACAAAATGCGGCCATGTAATTAATTTGGAAAATAACATAGCCTTTAATGAGAGTGAAAAACTATTTTGAAATCAATTTTCCACCCCTTTCCTCAAAGTATAAGATAGAAATAGAAAGAATACCCCCTTTAGTTTCTTTACATTTGATTGTAGGTGTTGTAGCTGACCTTTGGTACATTAAATTTCTTCCTCATGCTTTGAAGTGAGCATAAATGACACCAACTCTATTTTCAGCTCCAAACTATCCAAGAATCTAATTGAGTACAAACTGATCCTTTTGATTTTCCCATTTATTTGAAGCTTAATCCCACTAATGGGATCATCATGTAGAATTTCTTGAAGGTGGATACTATTTTCAAGTTGAATTGTGTTATGTTTTTCTTCTGCAAATGATTCTTCTTCTTTCGGATCCCCTTCCTCTAAGTATACCTAATTATCTTTTGAAGCAGGTGCCCCTCCTTGCACATTTTTCACAATTTAATTCTCCCATTCATAATCATACCATTCTTTAATGGTTCTGAAATAATCATACATGATGAAACTAGCTTGAGATGAGACATAAGCAGGGGGTTATTGATTACTTTCATTGTTAAACACAAAGGATGTGGAAGATGAGGGAAAAGTAGAAGAAATGAGAGTGCACGTGAAGAGGATGGGTTACCTTTTTCTAGATAGAACGAACACCTTCTTAACTTGTATGGAAATGTCAAATTCCCAAGGAAGAGTGCTGCCTCTTAGAGCTTGTATCAATATAGCCAAATCAGAATCAAAGGCCCTCAAATAAAACAAGAATGCCATACCTTGTGAGGGTCTAAATTCTTGAAAAATTATATGCCAAGTCCTCTTGAGTATGATGTTGAAGTATAAGATGTACTCCATTGAGGCCAACTGCATTGTGCTCAAATGTTCCATGAGGAAAGTGAGACCTACATTCTCCTTGAACCAATTGTAGAATTTTTCTCCTAGGTGATCTTAAGTGGAAATGGATTGTGGAGCCAAACTGTTATACCAATATTTTTCTTTTCCTCTGAATGATAGGACAATAAGTCTAAGGAAAACATTTTCTTCTTTGGAATTGTGAATGACACAATGGTTGACTATGTCTTGGACGTGATTAATATGAGATTGATCTCCATTTCCATGAAAAAGAGGCAAATTTATCAAGGCTATTTTGGGAATACCATCCCACTACTGCAAATAAAGGGGAGAAGAGCTGAAATGAGAGAATGGAAGAGCTCCACAAAGAACCATGAATGAAGTGGAAACATGTAAATGAATGGAATGGTGAAATAAAAGGAAGAAATGGATGAAAGAATGAAGGAAAAGGTCTGTAAATGAGATAATGAGTTTGTTGGATTAGTGGAGTCACCATACGTGTTGAGAACTACCTCCAAAGGCTAAAATCTCACCAAGAACACATCAAAATTGGTGAAATGAATATGCAAAGCTATCAACCCTTGTCCCATTGGGTGTGTCAGAACTATTATTACCAAAAAATAACACCCTTTGATTTGTCATCAAATGGATGAGCAATCAGTGTTTTTGGGTAACATTGGACTATCAAACAAGTTGTGGGACTTGCTACTTGAGACAAAAATCTAGAGAAGGATGGTTCCTCTACCTAATCCTAATGCTAAAACTACAACTAAATAAGGAAATGCAGCTAACTAATCCTAATCTACAAATTCCAAGAGACCAAGGAGAGAGAGGGCTATAAAGATGCATGAAACAAAAACGATAAGCTAAAAGGGGTGGTGATAGCACCAGAAAAAAAGGGGTTGATCACTCTCCACAAGGGAAAGGAAAGAGAGAAAATATGGAAAGAGAGGGAAGATAAAAGTGCCACATGATAGATCCATGTAGATTTACCTTTACCACACATTTACAACATAGAAAAAAGGAACCTATAACTAGGAAATACACACAACATGTTAAAAATGAGAAGAGAGGCAAGACACAATAAACATGAGAATAAGGTAGAGAATGGCCAAAAAAACTTGATTTTATTTTTTAAAGGATGCTCATTCAATTATATTCATGGTAGAAGGTGAGAATACATTGAAGAGGCCAAGTTCAAGGTCTAGAACTTATGCAAAGTCGACCACCATTTTGGCATGGTGTCGTTACAACAAAGAGGGATGATTTTTACAATGCACGAGTTCTATATTTATAGAGAAGGAGGGAGAGGTGCTAAAATGATGGATTCAACCACCAAGTAATTATCACCATTGATTCTTGTAGGAAGGTTTGGGCACTTGACATGGATTTTGACAGACACTGTTAGATCTGCAGGTCACTGAGCATGACACCCATACTTCATTAAATGTGGGTAGTTGAACAACAAAATATAAACATTGTAGACTCTGCCTGAACTAATTTTTTTTCTATTTGATACCTCTTAAATCCACCAAAAAATGATTATTATTCTTCAATTTTGAAGGGCTTACAGAGTGCTTTCCAACGTTACCAATTTTGTTTGATTTGAAGCTATGTGGAAGAAGTTATGGAAATTTAATGTTTGTAGTATTGGGTGCATAGTGGTTGCTAGGCTCCAAAAATAGGCTAATGTAAGTGCTTATCAGTTGCTAACATCAAAATAGGTAATTAAAAATGCCTAGGGGCTGCTAACCTCAAAATCAGTTAGTGAAATTGTCTAGTGGCCATTAACCTTAGAAAATCTTGCTTGAAAACATGCAAAATGACTAAGTACATAATGAAGTTACAGGTTGGCGAATGTATCCTAGCGATATCTAGGCTCTTTTTTACCCTAGCAACCGTTAAGATATTTTGTAGCCTAATAAACAATATGCTCTTTTTTACCCTAGCGACCGCTAGTCTCTAAACATCCTAGTGACCACTAGTCTTTGAAAATTTGGCTAAATCCATTTTTGATAAGTCATCCAAATTTTTAAGGGGTGTGAAATTGGGATAATGGTACATTCCTAGGAGTGCTCACCAGGTGCAAAAAGGCCAAAAATAGCCCTTTTGGAGCTTCCAGAAGCACTTGTCTTCTCATGAATCTCCAAATATTCATGAATAAAATTTCCCATACACATGAAACAAAATTGAAAATCAAATTATCACATTCCTTCTAGCCATTATGATGTTAACGTAGTGAATAAGTTAGCCGAAGGACATGTTTACATTGACCGGGAGAAGAATTTTCAAATGTGGCTTAGGTTATCATGGATTTTTTTTTAAATTTTTCATACTACCCATTTATCATGACAACAATAACTGAGCACATCTTCAAAATATTACCCCCACTGTAATGGACATCCTGAGTCCACAAACAAGAACCTTTTGAGAATCATAAGGAGGACTTTGAATGAGAATTTGAGGAATTTACATGAATTTTAAATCATCCTTGTGGGATGATAGAATCAATCCCAAGAGATCAACTTCCAGATCCCCTTTTAAGATTGTTTATGGCAAAGAAGAAAGGATTTAAATATATTTTGAGTTACATACATTGGGGCTCATCAAACAACTAGAAATGTTTGAATTTGAGGCCATGGAATTCAGGTATGTTGAACTCATGGAGCTGGATGAGTTAAGAAACCAAGAAATACAAATGATGGAAAAGGATCAGGCTTTGATCAAGAAGAATTTTGACAAGAAAGTAATGGCTAGGATTTTTAGTGAGGGAGACCTATTCCTAAAGTGAGATGCATATAGAGCCAAACTTGGAAGGAACTCAAAGTTTGATATAATTTGAAGTGGCCCCTATGTTATTTCAAGCCGCAAGTCAAAAACTTTCCAATTGTCAAGATTGGATGGAGAAGAGCTATAAATCTTGGTTAATGGAATCCATATCAAACATTTCTATTAACAAATACCCTCCCTTTTATATATTAGTTTAATTTTCATTTCCTCCAAGTTCTTTCAATGCATTGTTTTTTTTGGTAGTGTACTTTTCTTTCCCCAAGTGTTTTGTGTAATTTTATTGTTGTTCTAGGTTGCAATTTACAATTGCAAAATAGTTCATGAAGGGATCAGAAGATGAAATATATTCAAAAAAATTAGGGAATTGAAAGGAAATGGTTTGCAAGAAGCAACATACCAGAGTTAAAATCATATTGCATGCACTTAAGACCTTGAGAGAGACACTGCTCATTTTTTATTCAGGGTTTTCAGACCAATAGAGTGGAAAATTAGCTTCAAATCAGTGTTCCACTCTCATTAAATCCAATTCATAATTATTTTCATGGATAAATGATTAGTTAGGGAAAAGAAGAAATATTCCATGCCCAATGGATGCTCAAGGCCACTGGTCTTCAACATAATAGGCAGATATCCATGAAAGTCACCGAATTGTTGTCCAAAATAACCCCAATTTGATATTTCCATTGGGAATTATGATGGGGAAGTAGTGAAGTAATGTTTTAGGAATTGACCATTAACAGGAATCATTACTTCCTTCCCTTGTAAACATATCAATATGAAAGTGTTTTGGCCTAAAATATTAGCTATTTTATAAGGCCCAATCCACTATGGTCATAATTTTCCATGTTTCCCTTTCTTGTAATGAACTTTTTCCCATAGAAGCATTAAATATAATATTTTGAATGTTTTTGCTTTAGCCCTTTTATCGAAAAACATATTGATGATATCTTAATGCATACTAAATTTTTTCAGAACTAAATCTCTTGCATCTTCAATTTGGAGAATGTCTAAAATTTTTACTTCAATTTTGTCTTCTCCTTCTATGTACTCATGCATAAAATCATAGGTTGGAAATTTGAGATTTATTGAGAAAACACGTTGTTGTCCATACACAAATAAAAAAGGAGAAGACTTCAGATCCTACTAATATCTTGTCTTATCAACCCATAGTGCATAATTTAGCAAAGAATGTCACTCCTTTGGTCTATTGTATGCTAATTTCTTGATGACATTGATAAAACTTTTATTTTTTTACTGTGCCACTCCATTGCCTTGTCCATAATAATTTGATGAAAAATTGATGATTATATTATTATCATAGGCCCATTCATTGAAATTTGTAGATATAAATGCTGGCCCATTTTCAAAAATGAGGGAAAAAGGATAACCAAATCTGGTTATGATGTTCTCCTCAAGGAATTGTATAACATCCATTATCATGCATTTTCTAGTACTAATAGCTTTAGTCCATCTTGTGCAATAATTTGTGGTAGTTAGGAAAAAAATATGACCAAATGATGAATTTTAATTATAAACCCTAATGGAATCCAAGCCCCATCATGCAGAAGGTCTGCTCTCAATCACTAGTTGTAATGACTTGACTGAATGTTTTTCCCTACTAGCAAAATTTTGGAATTGATGAAAACACCCAACATGTACATGAGCATCCTTGAATATGGTTAGCTAATAATAACCAACATTTAAAATATTATGAGAAGTTTCCATACCTGATGGATGATCACCTATAATATTATCATGAAAGTTGGACATGATATCAACTGTTTCTTCTTTAGAGACACACCTCCAAGATACACCTTAATAGTTATTTCTATAAAGGAATCCCTATTTTTATGATGAAATGAGATGCCTTAAACCTCAATGATCTCAATTGTTCTCTCTTTAAATTAGGTGGACATTTTCCATATAATAAATAATGAATAATATGATTGTACCATTCATCTTTTAGCAAAGCTTATTTTTCCACTTACATTATATAAATCCTTGGATCAACATTGGTCATAAGTTATGCAAAGCCTTGACCTCTAATCATATTTTACAGTTTGATTTCTAAATCAAATTCTTGCAATTTTATCATCTAATTTCCCCTCCTTTCTCCCAAATCATTTTGTTCTAGCATCAACTTAATGGACATGTCTGCAACAATTGCATGCACTTTTCTTTTAAGTATGTAATGTCTAATTTTTTTTACTAACTTTATCAAGGAAAAGGATTGATTTTACATCATAAAATAGTTTAGTTAGGAATCATTCAAGTTTGTATTCATGAATTCAATTGAATGTTCACTATTTTCTGATTTATGAGTTAGCACAATGACAATATGATTGGAAACATAAGAATACAAGAAGAAATCTTTGGAAAAGTAAAGGAAGATCAAAATTGGTGCTTGGGTGATTAATTTCTTGATGTATTGAAAATTTTATTAGGATCCCTGGTCCTTTCAAATTTTACATCCTTATTCAACATAAAATTCAATGACCCGACAATCTCAACAAAAACACAAATGAATTTCCTTACAAAATTAATTTTTCAAAAATAAGATTTCAATTATTTCTTGATATTAGGTGTACTAATTTTTGAAATATTATTAATTTTATCAGGGTCAATGGAAATACCTTCTTTAATGAGCAAGTGACCAAGCAGTTTACATTTTTTAACACAAAAATGCTTTTCTTGGGATTCAAATAAATCCCATACTTCCTGCACCTTTCAAGAACTTTTTGGCAATGTCCAACATGGTCAAATCTATTCTTAGAAAAAAAATTTAGATTAGCCATATAAATTATAATGTACCTACCATTAAGACCTTGAAAATATTGATCCATTTCTCTTTGAAATGTTAAACCAACATTTATTAAACCAAATGACATCCTCTTATATGCAAATAATCCCAACTTGCTGGTTTAGAATGTTTTGATTCTATTCTCTTTATTTATTATCACCTGATTGTATCTTGAAAATCCATCAAGAAAAAACATCATTCCATATACACTAACAATTTTTATGACCTAATCAAGAGAAGGAAGGGGATAGTTAAGTGCTAGGCATAAGATGAATCAACTCACACCCATAGAACATAATGAATTAAACCAGAACTAAACTCAAATTGAACATACAAGCGCCAAGATTAGAAACATCAATTACCAAAATCCATCCACCGTTATCCATTGCATTAATTCATCAAGTAACAGAAGCGGAATACATAATTAGAGTAACCAGAAAGTCATGCATGCTGGTACATCGGATAAACATAACTCTACCATACATACAGTGTGTAAAACATGGTCATCAAAAATATGCAAATTAACTACATACATAGGGGTGGGGAATTTCCCTTCACCACTCATGCATCCCAAAATATTCTGCATGCTCAAAATAACCATGCACCAGTAGCTACTTGCTCTTACAATAAGGCTAATAATAGATCAATCTATAATTAAACTCTATCTTAATCCTATTATTAACAAAAACTATGCATGATTGTTGATCTTCCCCTTTGTCCCCAAAATAGCCGTTCCTTAGCTGTGAAGTCTTCATGTAACACCTCCAACATGGCTGATATCTATGATGACTTCTATTTATAAGGTGCAAACATTGACATGTGATTCGTTTCTTAAGATGATGTACTGTTATGATCTATGAAATCATGTTTGCAGTAGGTAATATGTTATCTACGGAAACATGTACAATTATACCATGTTTATGCTTATTTAAAATGAAATTATTCATCTTTTATTTTCATGCAAAATAATTCAATGCTTGGGAATGCAAAATTGAGTTTTAGTTTCATAATTCGTGGGGATCCAAAATAGCATTACCTTGGATCAATTTCATTGATCTAAGGTATGCTTTTAACTTATAAACATTGAGGTCATAATGACCAAGATAGATAGATGAAAGGATATTGGATTTTGAATGTACGAAGGTCATGAATGATTTGATCTCCATGGCTCTCTGCTTCCTAATTGGATTTGTGTATTAATCTGGTCCTTTTTCTTAAAGTGAGATGTAATTTTTACTATGAACATGGAACCTAATTACTATGTTCCTTAAAAAAAGTACTTTATCCTAAAAGTGTAACCTAACCTAAGTTACTAAGTTCTTTTTTTATTATGGGATGTTAAAGGGGACCTAAGACTAAAGAATTATACCCAAAGACCTAGGTTAGTTCCTAAACTAATGTCAAACCTAACCTAATGTTTGGCTAACCAAAAAGGGGCCTATGGGACGAACTAAGAAGGGGAAGGTAGATGGCATCAAAGCTTAGAAATTTATGAGGAAGTTAATGTGGTCTTATTTTTTTTTATTTCCCAAATTTGGCGAAGGCATGAGGAAAGTTTGGGGAATGAGCTGAAATCTCAACCAAGTTTTAGATGCATGAAATTTTGAACTTAGTCATTTCCAGAAATAGAGGTGGCGATGGCGGGAGAAATGGAAGGACTGACAGTCCTATTTTGCATTTAATATTTTTGAAATTAGTGAAAACCACCTAGGAAGAAGAAAGAAGGGTTTGGTTTTGTTTTGGTCATTTGGTCTTAGAGCTTGAGCTCTGCATGTGGTTTTTGTGATTTATTTCGAATTCTTGCATGAATAATCTTTCCTTGCATGGCATTTAAATGAGGAATTTAGCACTATAAAAACTATAAGAAAGAGGAGAAGAAGGTTTTGAGAGTTGTTGGCATTTTAAGGGAAAGAATTGAAGCTTTGCTTGGATATTTTCTACAAAATAGAGAAGACCAGAGCTCTATCAGGCATGATAGGCCATATCCATTAAGTCTTATGTTTTTACTTAAATGTTCCTAAAAACAACTCTACTCTTAAGGAAATATCCTGGTTTTGTTTTTTTCATTGTAATTCTTTTGCTTCAAAATATTGAGTTGTTTTCTAGGATGCATTATTGATTTTGGTTGGATAGTGGAAAGTGTGTTTTGGGAGTATAGTTTCCATACTTATGAGTAAACTATATTTTTATTTAATATTTTAGTAGAGGCTTGAAATAGATCCGATATCTGTTAGGTGATCTTAGTTAAAAGTTGCTTTTTCCATGCATGTATCTTGGTTTGCTTTATTTTGGGGATCTTGTTCAAAATGTTCTATATATTCCCAATGGAAGACTACAAATAGGGAAATTTTTGGATATCTTGATTGTTTCTTGAGATCTTTTTGTTCTTTAGTTTGTGTTTGTTATCCTTTCTATAGTAGACTTAGAAGATCACCATTGTTCCTGACTGAGGGAAAACTTAAGCTAAGATTTGTATGTTTTGAACATTGGTTTTTCTATCTTGAAATTCTCATAATCGACTTACATGTCTTCTTTCTGATATTGTTTAAGGATATTTTAAAGGAACCCTTGTGTAGACGATATGCCATTGTAATTGGAGGTATAACCTATTTTATGAATGGGTTTGATGGATGATATTTCTAGTGGAAACATTTTTCCATTTTAAACTTACCCTGAAACTGTAAGTTGTTTGAGGAAAAGCTGCTCCATGTTTTTATATGAAATCCCATTTTGGATATCAATTGTTGTAATAGCTATTTCGTCGAAGGTGTTCAATTTTTCATATCTGTTAAGGTCATTTTTCCTTGTTGAATACTTCTCAAGTTCTCTTAAAACACATGGAATTTTAAGCTGAGTAACATATTTTTAGGGTCTGAGTTAATGTTTTGATGATTTCTAAATGAATCTATTTTTGAGGAATGCATGTATGCTTATATTTCTTCTTATAAATGGTTATATTTATAGGCAGTCTATATTGGTTTGATCTATAGTTCTATTGTTTACCTCCCTTCACTGGGATTTTTGGAAGTGAATAGATTCTTAATCATTTTAAGGAACCATGTTTTGAATTAGTCTTTCTTGTTCAGATGAAAGGAAAAGATTGGATGTTTGTTTTATGTTTTACGTTTTCTTTTTTATAATTCTTTTGTACTCATCCAATTCGGACATGGGTGAAGCTTTGTTTTAAATATTGATACTTGACGTGTAAAGTTCATACGAAAATTGGTTTTTTGTCTTTCGTTAATATTGCATGTGAAATGTTACTCTTCTTCATAATATTTTGGATAGATGAGGAGACTACAATCTCTTTCATACACTCTTCAATCTTATGATGGGGATTTTTTTCTCTTGGTATTAATATTATTCCTTCTCTGATATTTTTTAGTTTATATCACTTCTTGAACTTGTGATTTGATTTAGTATATTAATTTCCTTAGGGAAATAAAACTAAATTTTATGTTATGTTTAGGAGTATTGAGCTTTGTATAAGTTCTGAACTTAAACCAATTTGATCCTTTCTAGAATACAACAAATGTGTATTTGGTATGAGGCTTGAATGTTAGTTTATTTTCTTGATAGAATCAACCTTATACTTTTGATAAGGTCTGAATGATGTTATCTTTGAATTCTAACTTGAATAGGATGTTAATCTGAACCTAGTACTTTTAGGATGCTTCAATCGAGGTTACTTTAATGTTTTATGATGATTTATTTACCCTTACTTGTTTGTATGATCTTATTTATGATTAATGTCATCTTATACTTAGGATGAATCTAAGAAAGTGGTATAATTAGATGGAAGGATATATCCATTAATACATAAACAATGGACTTAAAACTAGAAGATAATCTTATGTATCTTGTATTCTTCTTGTTAAATAGATTTAGCTAATTGAATAAACTTAAATTGGTTACAGGAAAGTGAAAGTAAGGTTCAGATGAAATGATAATTATTATTTAACTATATTATTTAAATTATGTCTGACGAAAAGAGTTTTGTGAGGGAAATTTAAGGTTGATAGGTTGATTGACCAAGCCTCATTTTTTTGTTTGAAACTTTAAATTATCTATCTTTCTTCTTCTTGGATTGTATTATTTTTGGTCAAGTCTTTTTGTAGTTCATTTGTATTTTTTATACTGTTTCATGAATATAAATGTTTTTTTATGAAACAGTTAGTTAAAAGCACATTGTTTTAATGATATAGTTCTTATCACACTCAGTTTAATGAACTGACCAGTGCTAACAATTTTGTAGATGGACTTCATAAAATATGAAAGGAGAAAGACATAGAAAGGTACATTTATTTTATTAGAAGGATTATATATTTATTATGATGAAATGTGACTTCATTATTTGAGATGTACTTTTTGGAAATGAAAGTTGTAATAAGTATTGGTTAGGTACTGCTATTTTGACATTTTATAATATCTAAAATGTTTTGGATTTAGTGAATGTAACACTCCTCCTTGATAAATAAAATTTATGATGATTCTAAATAATACTTGTTGTAATACATTATTGGCATGAATTGGGATGAACTGATATATATTACGCTAATGAAGGAGGGTAGTTATTATACTTAAATAATATGGAATGGCCAGGGTAGGAATCTGTGTTGTTAGATGTATTATTTTCTCTAGAAGGGATGGAACTTATAAAGTTGACATTCTTAAGTAGATACTCAACCATTACAAAAAGGGCTATAATTGAATTACATGGATGTATGTGTATTAAACCATGATTATAACTTACAATGTGCTATTTGATTATAAATGGACAATAACCCTTAATATGGGGAAATAAAGATACTTTCCATAAAATAAATCATGGACATAACTTAAGATATTGTTAAAAGAATCATTATAATGTAAGTAAATAATTAAAGGTGTTCTTCTTTAAGCAAATTTCCATAGTCAAATCTAGAAATGCTTGGAAGGGAAGTAAAAAGGGAATCTAGACTTCATTTCCATGAAGTTTAAAATAAATTGTTTACTTGGAACTTATTTAAGCTAGGGATGAAATAAGTAAGAAATAAATTAATACTTTCATAAATGCAAAATCTATTATGTAAAAACATGATTTAGGTTGTGGTATCATAAACATAACATGTAATTAATTGGTTAGGAAGCTGATTTTATTTGCACACCTATGTCAAATGAAACTTCAATTTGTAACCCTATAGGTTAAAGAACCTATTTTAACAAGTAAGGTTTCTGTAATTAATCTGTAATGAAGTGATTAATATGATATTAACTTTCAATCTAAGGTATGTTCGTCTAGATGAGGAAACTCAGTTGGATGTTGACACACTCCAAATGCCTCGTAGTACCTTTGTAATCACAAAATTCATTACGAGGATACTATGTTGCAGTTGAAATGTCTCAACAAATCACATTTTTTGTTCAACTAGACTAACATAGGTTCATGACTGGATCATGGTTCTGCCCTATGCAAAGATAAGGACATGATCTAGTGTCAAGGTCAACACATGTTGACTTAGGATAACTAGACACACCCAATCGATGTAGGTCGATTGAGTATGTCTATGTACCTTTAATCACCATGGGTAGTCCTCCACACTTGGGCATGTTACTGGTTAAACTTTGAATCAAGTGGGAATGAAAAAAGTTAGTGAAGACCACTCTAAATAACATATCAAGTGTGGTGAAGGAATCATTCCATTTAACGAGTATGCCGTCTAGGAATGTGAACATGATAACATGTTTAAAATATTTGGCCAAAGTATCGCAAGATGTTGGTTGTGTTGTCCTATGTCACATAGTCTAAGAAGAAGGATTTCATATGAGTATCGATAACAGATACTCACATAGGCTCTTAAATAAAAGACTTGGGTTCCCATAATAGGGTAAAGTAACCAAATATGCTTTGTATACACATTACTAAATAACATGAGAGATTGGTTTGGTACCGAGTCAGGAAATGAGAGATCAATGTTTCACTGAGTCATACAGCTGCATATGGTTTTTTGTTATGAGATAGTTTAGCATTGGAATGTATGTCCTAAATTATGATTTAGAGAGCATTATGTAAATAAAAATAAATCTTTTTCCTTATTCTAAAGTCTTAAAATGGGAATGTTACGCTTCAAATTTGATCCATTACATTCTCCACACTCCAATCGGCTTCTCTTATTTTTAGTTTGTACTTATGAAAAAATGGCTAAGTCCCAAACTTGTCTTTTTGGGTGTGAACCTATGCGTAAAACCTACCTACCTTCCCAAAACTTAGGCAATTTATCCAGCCCAACATTACCTCAAACTAATGATATTTCTCCCCTAGGCAATAGGGTTTCTCTACTTATCTCTCAAAAAAATCAGAAGAATAAAAATAAATGTATGAAAGAATGAAAGAACGACCAAGGAAAATAATACAAAATGATCACTATGCTTACTCCTCTGATTGTAAAATGTGTTTAGGGTAATCCTTCTTAATATCAAACTCCAACTCATTCCAGTCACCCAGTCCTTTCTTTACCTTTGCGGGAACATCACTAAGTACCTTCTCCATATCCTTAAGGGTAATATCTTCCCCTTTATGCTTCAACTCCCTTACTCCTCTAGTTATCCCTAAAATCATGTCATCTAGGTAGTCCATTCTCCTCATGACTAATGTCCCCAAGTCCTTTATATTTTCCTCATGGGCACCCTAGATTCTTTGAGTGCATCACACTTCTTTGCTACTGCATCCAATCTTTCCTCTTGACCCAAAGTTTCATCCTTCTTGGGTGCAAGGATGTCATTCTTCTCCTGTAACATTCTTATTCTAAGGATTTTTTCAGTATCATCACACATCCTTAGCGTTAACCCTGATTTCTACAACTCTTCCTTCAAAGTCTAGAGAATGGCAACATATATTAAAATTTTACATCCAATTAATTTATTTATCCTTTCTTTCTTGGCCTCAACATCTCCTTTTATTTCTTCTGGAGCAATTGAATTCTTATTAAGTAGAAGGTGTACACACTCCTGTAGGAAGTGTAAAGATGAGGGGTATGTTTGATTTTTCTACCCATCAATCTCTAGATGCACCACTATAATTTCACCCCAAATTTATGCAACAAAATATGGAATCTTCTCCTTCCGATCCTTTTCCTTCTTATGAACTTCATTCAATTTCTCAACTTATTCCTCTAGATTTATGTTATCTTCAAGCAATGACTTGAGCACAGCCACTTTATCTAGGTTCCTGCATGCCACTTCAGCTACCATCATTTTCTAGGAATTACTTTCTTATTCATCGATGAATTCTGTTGACTTCACAGTCTTGTGTGTGGATTATGCCCCCTTTTTGTTTTTTCTTTAGACACATGCTTCCTCCTTCACATCAAATTATGGCTCATCCATGTGTGTTTGCATACTTCATGAAAATTGCTTCCTTGTGTGCATGTTTGTAGTTTCAAGATCCACTAAACCCCATGCATATATATTTTCAGGCTCAAGCATACTTTGAAACCTAGAGTGAATAATCTTTGAAGGTTCATTCACATACCCCAATTCAGGCATCTTATAGATCTCTTCTTCCTTATGCCTCCCAGAATGCCTTCCCTTAGGAATATGTATACCTATATCATGAACTGGGCCTTCACCTAACATGCCCCCATGTTGTCCAATAGGCTCACCTATACTCTTTTCTTTCTCCTCTTCTTCACCTATGGCGCCTCTTTCTTCCTCTCACTCCCCAAACACCTTTGTATCATGCTGATTTTCGTTGTTTTTTAGGTCATTATTATTCTTCTATATTAATGACAAGTGTGTCTTGAAAAATGCACACAGTATTATCAGAGAGTTCTTCTTCATCTTATCTCTTAGGCACGTACTTGCACCTTTTCTTTATTTTCTTCTAAGGGCTCGGTTTCATAGGAGATTTCCTTGGTGATCTCCTCGATGGTTGAGAGGGTCCCACACTAGGGATCTCTATCATATCTCTATTCAAGACTCTCTTAAAGCCTTGATCCTCCACATATCCATCTCCTTTCTCTTCCTCCTCAGCACCAATATCTTCCCTCACTTCTTCTTCCTCTTTAGGATGGAAACTCTCACACTACCTCTTATGGCCTACAGATGGCTATCTCTATGAGCGATGGTCCAATCCTCCACTATCTTCCTTTAACTATTCTTCTTCCTGAATATATTCTTCATCTATGAGAGGAGGGTTGGGCTCATCATCCTGTAAGGTACCAACAATGTGCTTTCCCTTGGGAAATTTAGGGACCTTGATCTCATTTTCTATGTAATTCCCATCTATTAATTTGGGTTTAAGGTAAATATATACCTTAACCATTCCAATATTACCAACTGCGAAGCTCATGGAGCTGATATTAATGTCATCAGATATAAGTTTTTCTATGTAAGAAAACTTATCGAGATATACATATGTTTTTCAGAGCGTATGATAATCGCAATCCAACTTTTCTTCATCAAATTTTAACTTGTGTATGTTAGAAAACCTATTCACATAGGCTTGAAAGAACCATACAATGAAGGAATAGGGGATATTACACCAAGGGCTCCACTTCCAATCCTTCATACTAAATATGCCAATGTAAAAATGCTAGAAAAATGCAAATTGTGCCTTCTTCCACAAAATGGAAGGTACATCATTTTGAATTCTCTACTCATTCTCAAAGGCCTTGCATATGTGCTTATACCAGAGCTCTACCCTTTATTTATATGAACCACTCATGGTCTCCTCACATGTATATCGTGCAAATCTTTCTGCAAGAGATTTATTTTCCTCAGGGAATCTCCAAATTTTCTCCTTTGGCCCATTGGGTACCCCAATATCAAAAAAAAAATAGATAAAAAGATAACACCAAAACTTATCTTATCTCCTTGAATCAATCATTCAATTATGGTATCAACAATGAAAGTAGACAAGCTATACACAACTCCCTCAGACATTTCTTGGTGATATGGATCCACCTCTTATTTTTATGGCTCCAACACTCTTGGTTATTGAGCTTAGTGAGGAGGTGTTCAACAATCTTGATCACAAGATGATATTTCAACTTCTCAATGTCCATAGAAGACCCTCTTTTAACATAGGCAAACTCAACATAAGTTACTTCCATGCCCTCATCATAAAAAAATTAACTACCAATCTTAGTTCTTGAACTCCTCAAACTTATGAAATTTCCAATTAAGGGCACAGTGAGGCACACCCACCTTCCTGAGAAATAGAAAAATTCCTCATGGACTCCTGACATTAATCATTGGTATAATTTTTTTGGCTAGCCAAAGTATGGCAGCTCATACACGTGGAAAACTCCAACCTTTTCCAGCATCTTCTACCTTGCATCATCATAGATGGAATTATCATCCATTACTAACAAATCTATCTTTGTTACCAGTGCCTTGTTTATTTTGTCCCTGTTATTCTTGGTACGGTGATTATAATCACTTAATTTTATTCTTCTGATGTGTGAATCCCAATCTAACCCCATGATTATTCCTTTAAGATATTGTATCTCTGAGAATCTTCTCTCAGGAACATCCTTAAATTTCCACTTCCTTCTATTTCCTGCATCGAGTAGCTACTATAGGTTATCTTTTAGGTTCCATTTTAACTTTCACAGAACTTCCTTACACTCATTCTGCCTCTGCAACTCTAAATTCACTTGTCATAGTGTGTCGTAGCCTTAATTTTTTTCTTTATAAACCCTATCCTTGTGAACCTTATTTTCTACATGCCTTCTACTCACTCAAACACTCTTTTAATGGAGATATGTAACGGTCATTTCCAAATTTCAACTTTTCACTACTTGTATCTGATCACTTTCACACTTTGTACCCAGATCTCTCTTAAATCCACTCTTCAACGCTTGAAAATTGAAAGTATGTAAGGTAGAAATGAATTCAAAAGTATCCTTTTTATAACGTTTACAACTTTTTATTCATTAATTGTTCCCTACCTACCACCATACTCAACATTAATCACACCTTTTTTATTTTTTCCATGTTTTTCACTGATTTTCTCACCCCCCAGTCATAACCTTTTAGCGCACCGACTACTTCTTAGCGACATACCTCCTTACGCACACCTCCATACATTGAAGTACCTGATGGTGCTCAAGCTTACACCCATATTAGATCAGGTTGAACTGATTCATTGAGTCAATAATGGGACTATATCTAAGTTGTGGAACCTTGTGTGCTTGAGAAAAAAATCTGGAGAAGGTTGATTCCTCTACCTATTTCTATTGATACTGTTACTCCTAATGTTGGAATAAAAATATAAGCTAAGCATGCTAAGGGACTAGGGATAGAAGGATATGTAGAAAGGTAAACTAAAAATAAAGAAGGAAATAAAACTAGAAAGAATGGGCATGAACATGATCAAATTCAAGTGAAAATGAGGGGAAATGCATAGAAGAAGGCTAGACAGACATAGCACAGATAAAAATGCAGCTGCATAATCACTTTTAATGGAAACAATTAGAAAATGAGATGCAAGAGACGTGAGAAGACATAACAAACACAAAACATGAAAGAGAGGCAAGGAATAATAATTAAAACAAGTTAAGATAGATAATATCCACAAAATAATGCTTCTATTACTTCTAGAAATTCAAAGTCTATTACAATGGCGTATGAGGCCGATATCCACATGCAATGACCAAATCTAAAGGTCTGTAACTCAAAATGTAAGGAAATGCCTATACAAACTGATAGAATCCAAACCTTTTCAATGAGAAATGATCTTACATTTATAGATGAATCGACATGAGTAGAAGAGGAGGGAAAATCAGAATTGAATCTTAAACCACCAACAATCAACAATTAATGCATGTAAATCCACTTACAAATCTCTCAAATACACTTCCACATGTCTGTTTGGAGTGTAGAAGGAAAGAGGTGAGATCTGAATCAAATCTAGTGGTTGGAGCAATTAGATCCCACATTAATGGCATGAGGGAAATTTTCCAGCCTCTCACCTACCTATTCCTACCTAGATTTAAACTTTGAGAGATCTGAAATATAGCCCATGGCATTAGCTATTTTGTCATTTTATACCATGTGTCACACTTTAATTAGTTGTAAGGATTCAATTCCCTATTGTTGTGCTTTAATAGGCGTTATGTGATACAATCATTCTGACAAGTTTCCATGTGGCATAGAGACTGACGCAAAAGAAGGCACAAATGCACACACAAAAGAGAGATGTGCTGAAGGAAAGAAGATGGCGTGCCAAAGTAATGTGTGCAGAAGAAATGGAAACAATAATTTTAGGAGGAAAGTTCAGAATAGGGAGTAATCATCATAGGGTAATATGTAATAGCAAGAAGGGGGCATGCAAGGATGCTAAGAAAACATGCTTTCTGAGAAGCAAGTTTGAGGCGCGCACAAAGGGTGAATGAAATGACAGGATGAAGGAGAATGCGTAAGGAGTACTCATAAGAGGAGTGGAAGAAGATAGAGGAAGGTGGAAGGTGTGAAGCATGAGAAGAGTGCAAAAGGGTGAGTGATGAATTGAAGCCAAGGAAACTGTGTAAAACAAGCAACTAGAGAGTGTACAACTTGTAATGTTGAACCTTAGAGCTAAAATGGAGATGTAAGTCATCAAAATAACTAGGGGAGTTATTCTAGACAATAGTTTGGTGACTTTTGGGTTCATCTGTCTACTAGATGAAGGAGATCAGCAGCCTTAGAACCATCCATTGGGCATGAAGTTTTCTTAGAAACACGAATTCTGATCTACCACTTTAAAGAATCACCCCTGAAGCCACTTTGTAGCACTTTTTGAGCTCTGTTCACAATCCTAAAAAACTATTGAAAACTGCTAAAAGATAACTGACATCCTAAAAGCAACAAAAGAACACGTGCAATGGGCACGTGACAAGAAATAACTACATACAAACAAAAAAATTTGTGCGTAGTGCACTTGAAGGAATTGAAAATATTCTAATATATATACAATGATGCAGAATACATAATGGAGGGGTTTGAGATAAATCCCATCGATTGGGATTGATAGCCCACCTCTAGTCAGATGAGAAAACTTAAAAGAGTTATCCAACTTTCATGATTTGATGATATATGGGCCACTTCAAAGTGCATCAAAATTTAAATGGCTCCCTGGTTTAGCTCTGTCAACATCCCACTTTAAGACTAAATCACCAAATTTGAAAGCTTGGAGCCTTGATTTTTTGTCAAACCTTTTCTTTGTTGATTTTTGATGTTATTCTAGCTTGATCATGGAAGAGTTTCTTAATTCTTCAATTTCAAAGAGCTCTGCCATTCTAATTTCTATATGATCCGCGCCCTCAAAATCTAGCTACTGGGTAAGCTCTAATGAAGGTAACTCAAGAAATAAAGGAATTTTGTCTTCCTTTCCACAAACAAGTTTATATGGTGAAGTACCTATTGCATTCTTCACCATCATTCTTTCTTCCCAGAGCTCACGCGAAACCTTTATGTGTAATTTCTTCTGGTTAATATTAATGGTCCATTTCATGATTCTGATTAATTTCTTGTTTACTGACTCTACTAATCCATTTCCCTTAGCTTATTAGTTGTAATATGATTTAGGAACATCCTCCATGATTCTTGGAGAGCATAAATAATATTGAATAAGCCTTCTTGAGGCATTCTTAACATGTACTAGGTGTTTAAATAAGATTCCCTCCATGTTGTTGAAGTTTTAATATTTGAAATAATGACTGCAATTACTCTTTACCATGAGAGTAAAATACAAAATTCAGTTAGATAAGTTTTTCTCATACTTAGGATATGTTGGTAGGAGGTTCCACAACATTAGGAAGTCAATATTATCTAGTTATGATTATTTCTAAGTTGGTAAGAATGATATCCTTATTTCATGCATATATGGTTGAGGAAAAATCTTTCCTAATGAATTTTTTAGTCCTAAATAAGGTTCACTACAAGATGGACCAATACTAATTAAATATATTCAGGAGAAGAGAAGGTCAAAATCCATCTGTAGGAGGCATAAAAATGAGTGACTTGCATGGAGAAAGTTGAAATTGTAATGAAAAAGTACATAAATTTGTATGGATCTTATGTTGTACGGTATGTTGGGATATGAAATAAATGGAATTAGATTTTTTAAACTCCATGGACCTTCAATATCTCCTCTACGGTATGTATATTCAGCAAGTATAATGATAAGTGCATGATTTATGGATTATCAAAGCCTATTTTATAGGTTAGAAGGGACTATGTTGAGAAGAAAAATGAATAAGAAATCCTCAGTGTAATGTAAACATTAAGAAACCCTTGACTATTAAGATAATTTTCTTGTACAGGTGACAAGGAATATAAACATAATTTTTATAAGTTTTGAAAAAGCATGATATGGTTATTATGAAAAATTGTTTGTTCTCGGGCCCGATCTAGGGCATCACGTATCTTGTGACTGCACCATTGAACATCATTGAAAATTTGAAAAAAGTTCTATTTCCACCTATAGATAAGATCCCCCAAATTTTGTGTTAAATTAATCTAGGCATAAAAATTTATAAGTGACAATAGTTTTACTATGTAGAGAGGTTTGACAGGGTCCAGAACAGAAGGGTAAAAGGTATATTCTCACAAATTCTTCATAATCATTACCTTAGATCTAGTATGGAGATAAAATGAGGACTAAATGATCTTAATAATAACTCCATGATTAACATTCCATCATCATAAAATCAAGACTAAGTGTACATGTTGTAAGACTTCATTACATCACTTGAAATGATACAAAGAAAATAAAGGAAAAAAAAATCATGGACAATTAAAGTTTGGATACCTCAAGCCCCTAGACATGGCCAATGTAATTGAAATCAGGACAACATAGTAGGAAGAACAAATATTATAGAGATAAGCATGCCCTTGGATCACTTGCACAATACACCAAAGGACATAAATTAGGTCAATTTGTATTGATTTATCAAATATAAGGAGAATAACATCTTTGAAATCAAGTCGATAGACCTTAAGATATCAAAATAGTAGGATTGTGGATTGTGATAGAGCATGAAGGAAGAAATATGTGAGTCAGAGATTCTCGGTGCTAGACACCATCCTTAAGGTGACAAAGTTATTGAACTTGAGAACAAGAGGAACCCAAATAAGTGATCTTCACCTATGAGTGAATAAAGAGTATATCCCCTTAAGAGAAAGGTCAGTGTATGAGGTCTTTAATGGATGATAATTGTTATATGAAAGCTAAATCAGGTATATAATTTAGAGGTAAGTCATCTTGACCATATAGTCATTAAATTCCCTCTTTCAAGTATCATATGAGAGTATGGAGGAAAGAGAACCTATTGTATTAATGGTCTAATGCATGTGAAATATCATTTGAATTCCTTTGAAAAAAGTTTGTTTATGACCTGCTAGGGTGGATACTTCTTGAAGGTGAATTCAATATTGAACATTGAATTCCCTCACCTTATGGTATACATTCATGAAATTGATATTAATCTGATATACATGGATCTAGAAATTTGATAATGAAGTCTCGAGCAAACATTATGAAGTACTGCGGGTTAATAGGTAAGATGGTCTGATAAAGAGCATTCAAACTGAAATAAGATTGGCACACGATTTTGGTATCAGAGCGGCTGATACAATTATATGTCCTTATTATTTTACTAATAAGTATACTAGTTTCATGGTTAAAGAGGATATTTTATACATCTTATTGCTAATGATATTGTTTACTACTAGTATATAGAAGATTGCAAGTTTGTGAAGCAAATAGAGAAGCCAACAAAGGCTTAAAATAAGAGCTAGTGAATCTCAAGTGAAAGAAGAAATAATGGAGATAGAATCAATATTGAGAATGCTGAGAGAGTCCTCTAGAGAGAGAGAGAGGAAAATAAAACAAAGAGAGGTGTAAGAAATTAAGAATATTAGAGATATAATTGAAGAAATAGAGATGATGACATACACCATGAGGAAGATACCAATCCAATGAGTTGGATGGAGGATGAGGAACAGAGTAAAGTGGCTAGTGGATCTACTTGTGAAGAGCATAAGGAAAGAGATGATTTCCATGAAGAGAGAGATGAAGAGATAGAGTGAATCACCATGTGAAGATGAAGAGGTGATAACTAAAGTTCTCATTGTGGAGAACAAGAAAAAGGAAGAAGTAAAAAAGAGAAGGTTAAGTGCCAAGAAGATTCCTTGAGAAGATGAGAATGTATATGAAAGAGGAATTCATGGGGACCTTATGGTATCTTGTTTTTATATTTGCTATTTCCTTTGAATGGGTATATGTAGGTATGAGAAGCTTTGTAAAGAAGTTCAAGAGAAAGGCCTTGAGAAATGAGAAGATTGGTGCAGGAGAATTCACCAAACACACAAGTAAACATGCAAGAAAAGAGAAGGAGGTGATTGTTGCTATCTACTAAGAGGAAAAGGTGCATTTCCTAATGCATGATAAGTTTCTTGAAGACATTGAATCAGTAAAATATGAAGATGAGTTCCATGATGCCAAAGAACACTTAGAATAAGAAAATCAACAACCAACCATGCAAGAAGAATATAGTACAAACAAGCAAGAATCAAAGAAAACTAAATATTCCATGGAGAATCTTGTTAAGAAGGTAAAAATGAATGCAAGAGTGAAATTTTTTCATGAACATATAGTTGTTGATGTAAAAATTAAAGAGGAAAAGAAGATGATGAAAACATCAAAAAAATAAATTAATCATGGATGCATAATGCCTAAGTGGATAGTGAAGCACACACCTAAGCAATAGGTAATTGAGGAGGCAAGTTTGAATGCTAATTCTTATTTTTCTCATACTTTTGATAAGCATGCAAATTTACAATGTGATAAAAATGGAAAATATAGTTGATATCTTAGTATTGTCACAAGAACATGGGTATATAGTACCTAAGTGGCTTAAGAAATAAGATTATCAGACAAAGGCACAAGTTTGGATTCCTAAGAACATGAGAAATGGTGATGAATCATCCCAAGAATATGTAGATGAAGATGATGATGATTGCACCTAGAAGCTTGTGGAGAAAGGTTGAATCAGGTTCAAGAAAGAAAGATGAGGTTGAAATGAAGAGCATAGAAGAGGTATTCCATGAAGACAAATATCATAAGAGGTATACAAGGGAGATGAAAGATAAAGAGGTTACTTTTGATGATTTGTATGATAATGATCATGAGTGTAATTCTGATTTATCTTCTGGAATTATTTGTCTATGAAGGCTAATTTGCAACATGGTGAAAGTTCTAGATTGACTAGTGAAGGTCATAGTTATGATAAAATAATGACACAAAGTGAAAATAGGTTTAATGAAGGTGATGAAAGCTTCTTAGAAAAAGAGGCAATGGAAGAGTATGCTGATGAGAATCAGGGTATGGAGGATGAAAAAAATGGCTTAGCACCCAAATTTGATGAAATCAATGATGAGATATATGATGGAGTCTTGAGTGAAGAGTTGAAAATGATAAAAGAATTTTTGAATCCTTCCAATGGGCTAGAGATAAAACAAGAGATAGAGGTAAAACAAGAAGAGAAAAAAATGAAAATGACCAAGTTGAACATGGCAAATGAAAAAAAATGAAGGAGAAGAGAAATTTGAAGGTACTCAAGAGGATGAATGGTCTCACATTTTTGCATCTGACATTTAATTTGATGTTGTGAATGCAGGTTTGAAAAGTATTGAGGTAAATCAGGTTTATGATTCAATGAAGGAGCTCTTGGATCAAGAAGATATTGAATATATACATGATAATAAAGAAGAAGCATGTAGTTTTGAAAATGAGAAAAATCTAAGGAAGATAATATAAGAGAAGAGAGATAAAAGAAAATAAATGAAGGAGAAAAAAAATAAGGAGACTCAATAACTAGTATTGAAAACAAGACCTTGGAATCCATGCATATAGTAAAGATTGAAGGATGATGAAGACATCTCATTTGAATTGGAGTTGAAATATTTTCTACCTAGGAATCCTAATACAGGAGTATCCTCCATGATTATTGGAGAGCATAAATAGGGTTGAATACACCTTCTTAAGGCATCCATAACATGTACTAAGTGCTTAAACAAGATTCTCTCCATGTTGTTGAAGTTTGAATATTTGAAATCATGAATGCAATTACTCTTTACCATGAGAGTAAAAGTCAAAATTTATTTGGATAGGTTATTATCATACTTAGGCTACATTTTTAGGAGGTTCTAAAACATTAGGAAGTCAATATTATCTAGTTATGATTATTTCCAACCTAGTAAGAACAATCTACTTGTTTCATGCATATATGGTTAAGGAAAAATCTCACCTAATTGATTTTTTTTGTCCTAGATAATGTTCACTACAATCTGGACTAAAACTAATTCAATTTATTCAAGAGAAGAGAAGGTCAAACTCCATCTTTAGGAGGCATAAAAATGAGTTACTTACATAGAGACAGTTGAAATTATAATGAAAAAGTGCAGAAATTTGTATGGAGCTTATGTTGTATAGTATGTTGGGATATGAAATAAATGGAATTGTATCTTTCAAGCTCCATGGACCTTCAATCTCTCCTCCATGGTATGTATATTTGATGATTATAATGATAAGTACATGATTTGTGGATGATCAAAACCTATTTTGTAGGTTAGAAGGGATTGTGCTAAGAAGATGTGACATGATAGTGAATAAGAAACCCTCAGTGCAATGTAAATGTTAAGAAAACCTTGACTGATAAGATAATTTGATTGTACAGGTGACAAGAAATATAAACATAATTTTTATAAGTTTTAAAAGTGCATGATATGGTTCTTATGAAAAAAAAAATGTTCTCGGGCCCGATCTAGGTGATCACATATCTTATAACTGCACCATTGAAAATAATTACAAATTTGAGAAATGCTATTTCTCCACCTATAGATGAGATCCATAAAATTTTCTATGAAATGAATCTAGGCATAAAAATTTATAAGTGGTAGTAGTTTAACTGTGCAGAGAGGTCTGACAAGGTCCAGAAAAGAAGGGTAAAAGATAGATTTCTAACAAATGATTCATAATCATGACGTTGATTTAGTATGTAGATGAAATGAGGTCTAAATGAGGAGTTAGAATGATCTTAGTAAGAACTCCATGAAGAACATTACATCATCATATAAGAAAGACTAAGTGTACATGTTGTAAGAATTCATTAGATCACTTGAAAGGATACAAAGAAAATAAGGGATAACCAATTGCATGGATAGTTAAAGTTTGGATATCTCAAGCCCATTGATATAGCCAATTCATTTGAAATTAGGACAAAATAGAAGGAATAATGAATATTATAGAGATAAGCATGCACTTGGATCACCTGTACAATACACCAAAGGACATAAATCAGGTCAATTTGTATTGATTTATCAAATATAAGGAGAATAACATCTTTGAAATCAAGTCGATAGACCTTAAGATATCAAAATAGTAGGATTGTGGATTGTGATAGAGCATGAAGGAAGAAATATGTGAGTCAGATATTCTCCATGCTAGACACCATGCTTTAGGTGACAAAGTTATTGAACTTGGGAACATGGGGAACCCAAATAAGTGATCTTAACCTATGATTGAATAAATAATACATCCCCTTAAGAGAAAATTTAGTGTATAAGGTATTTAATGGATGATAATTGTTACATGATAGATAAATCAGGTATATAATTTAGAGGTAAGTCATCTTGGCCATATAATCATTAAGATCCCCCTTACAAGTATCATATGAGAGTATGGAGGATAGAGAACCTATCATCTTAATGGTCTAATGCATGTGGAATATAATTTGAATACCTTTTAACAAAGTTTGTCTATGACCTAGTAGGGTGGATACTTCTTGAAAGTGAAGTCAATATTAAACATTGAATTCCCTCACCTTATGGTATACATTCATGAACTTGATCTTAATATGATATACATGGATCTAGAACTTTGAGAATGAAGTCTTGATAAAATATTATGAAGGAATGTGGGTTAATAGGTAACATGGTATGATGAAAATAATTGAAGCTGAGCTAAGATTGGAACACTAGAAGATGTCTTCATGTAGATTCCAAGGATTAGTGCCCAATCAAAAATTTTGGTACCAAGGAAGGCTTTACCATTATCAGAGATAATGGTTTGAGGAATGCCAAACCTTGTTTCAATGCTTTTGAGAAAGTCAAGGATGATTGAATTGGTTGAATCCTTGAGTGCGAAAACTTCTGTCCATCTGGTAAAGTAATCCATAGTTGTCAGCACCCATTTGTACCCAATGCTCAAAGGATGATTGATCATGCCTATGAATTCAAGACCCCATTATGTGAAAGGATGATCCACTTAGATTAGTCAGAGGGGAATCACAACCATTTTCTTATTTCCTGCAAATAAAGCACATTCTTTGCATTTTATGACCCACTTGTGTGCATTCGTGAATAGGGTATGCCAAAAATATCCTACCCTTATAATATTCATTGTTATTTCCTTGGAAGAAAATTTTATACCAGAGAATCCATTGTGAAATTCTATTAACACTTTGTCAATCTGCACACCATCAATTCACCTCAGCAACACACCATCAATATTTTTTTTGAAGAGAGCATCATCGATCATTACATATGGAATAGATTGCAACATTAGATGTCATATCTTTTCCTTGTTTAAACCTAGAGGATACACATCAAAGGAAATTAATATGATCATGTCCTTCATCCAGCTACGTGTGCCAAGATATGCACTCTACTCATTTTCTACATGTGGGAGCACTTCATCAATAAATAATGAAGTCGCAGGTTCATTATGTGCATCCTTAGCAAGTTTTTTGTATAGTGCACTACCTCTAACCAACTTTGTGGCTTTTATAGTCGCATCATAATCCATGATTTTTGTCACCCACCTTTCTCTCTTGTTGATGATTTTTTCCCCCATGATGAAGTCTCTCACACTTGAGTGTGAAACTAACACCTTGATATTATTTGTGGCACGCATACTTTTAAAATTCTTAAACACACACATGATGGAAAAAACTTGTTTCTCTAAATGACTATATTTCAATTCATAATCCTTCAGTGTCTGACTAAATAAATCCACTAGCTACTCCAGTACTTGTTCATTTTCTTGTGTTAAGACAACAAAAACAATCACATCAGCTCCATAAGCATAAAAGATGAAGTCCTTGGAATAATATAGATTAATGAAGATTGGTGCAAAAAAAATTTCTTGCTTGATTTTTTTAAAGCTTTTTTTTCCTTCTACTATCCATTTGAAGGTTGTGTCTTTCTTGAGCATGAGGGTAATAGGCCTAACCATTCCTATAAAGTTAGGAATAAAATGCCTAAGAAAGTTGATTTTTCCTATGAAGGAATGCAAGGATTTTTTGTGTGCTTGCAAGGAGAGGGAAAGGATGGTAGATGTAACACTCTGAACTGTTGTTACTTCCTCCTGAGCATTCAAGTGTTGATATATGATTTCTTCTATAAAAGGATATGTTCCTTTGATTGTGAAGTCATGCTTGATATGTACTATATCTTCTTTGCAATTGAAGATATTTGACTGAGTCGGAATATGATTGGACTCTTTTAATTCTTTCATTTTACACCTGAGTTTAATCTAATATCAGAATGAATTGTGGATTTATCCATCTATAAGACCCAACCTTGGATCAGTGGCATTGATCCAAGAGATGCTTTAAGTTTATTCGGGATGAACAAAAATTATAGACCTTACGCAGGTTGCAAGGTCTGAATGCATTGAATAAGCTATTCCAGAGTCTAACTCAGGCTGATCATGTTAAATGAATTGGTTCCCAATATCGTAATATCAGGAAGGTCTTGATCGTGGGCCAGGTAATAAATTCATATACATTTATTCAACTAGCCTATTGGCAGTGCTGGAGTGAATCTTTTTCGTGAATGTATGTCTGTAGGTTCTTATTCTGAACATTCTAAATGTTAGACCTAAATTGGATTTATTAAGGTTAATAACCTAAACCTAAACTATAACCTATGGGATTAGATTAGTGCTAATCTAACCTAGGCCTAAGCTATAAACTAAATGTTCTAAGGTTAGTGACCTAGCGCTAAGGAGGTTAGACTAAGTATCATCTTAAATCCTAACCTATGCTTCTAACCTAACAAATGTTAGTGGAGGAAGGGAACCTATGAAGGGGTGCGAGCCATGGGTGGTAGTTTCTATGGCATTAAATGGGATGGATAAGTATGAAGGAAAAGGAATTAGCGGAGGTTTCAATGGCTAGTGAAAGCCGACGTGGCAGAGTCATCAAACCTAGAAATGGTCTTTGATTTGTGTTTATCCGTCACCAACTATGGTGGTCGGTGGCAATGGAGATTGAGCGGGAATTTTGGAGTTAATACAATTAATGAACTCAGTCTTCGAGCTCAGATTTCTCGGGAAGACATGCAAAATGGAAAACTGGTAGTTTGTTTGGTTTTTCATGCACTCCGGTTTTCTCTCTGTTTGATCACTGGTTCTTCGCACCAGTCTACTTGGTGTTGCATGGAAAATATGAGTGTAACTCACTCTTTTCTCTATCAAGGAAAGTTTATAAGGCATGGAAATAACAAATTATTTTTGTTGAATCTAACGTGGAAAAAGATGAGAAGGCTCGAGCTCTTTCACTGGTCTTCTTCGGATTTTTAAGCAACATTACCAGGCATGTTAGGCCCTAACTTTTAAAAATCTTACTTTCTTTCAAATGATTTCATTAGAACAAATCTGTTCAGATGATTTTTGGGATCAGTTGGTTTTTATGGTAACTTTGTGTGAATTAGTTTCTGTATCTTCTTACTGGCTTGATTTTTCAAGTGAACCCTTGATGGGTGTGCATTTTGTTTCAAACAGATGTACTATCTTGCTGTGTTTTGCTTTCCGGATAGATTTTGTAGAAATGTTGCAAGGAAAATATATGAATTCAGCTCTGTAGGAGTCCATGAATTGTTTTCTTCTTGGATTCAGACTTCATTCGATACCTTGCTATTTCCACTTGTTGAAAATGATACTGTTGGATTTCTTGAATGTATAGTATATACGAATTCTTTAAAAGTTTTGTCGTGAGTAATATATGTTATGGTTGCTGAATCTTGTTGGATATTGCTATAATACTTAAGTTACTTCTGATTGGATAACTTGCTATGTTTATAGTATTTGAATGCGACTTTGTAGAAGTTTCCCCCCCTTGTGTTGCAATTATGGGATTTAATCCGTTGATAGTTTGCAATATATTTATATATATACGAAATGAATCTGTGGAGTCCTTGGAATGTTTTGTATATTTTGGACTTCTGAAGAAGTCATAAATGTGAATACTATTAGTTTGATTCAGTTGGAGTCCTTGAGGGGTAACTGGTAATACGACTTCTGTTGCCTTTTTATGAATACTTTCGTTTAGCAATTAATTTCGTTGGTACAGACTCAGTTGGAGTTCTTTTTATGTTTCATCTTCTGCTTAAGCTTAGAGTGAATACTGTTGTTATGGATTCAGTTGAAGTCCTTGATATGAAACCAGTGTCTCTGCTTCTGTATAAGCCTGGTTGTGAATACTTATTATTATTGGCTCTGTTGGAATCCTTAATATATATATATCTTGTATTTTTGCTTCTGTAGAAGTTAGTCGTAAATTCCATACGTTCTACTTCTGAAGGAGTTCAGATGTGAATACGGTATGTTATTGTTTTGGTTAGAATTCTTTAATTTGATATGTATCTTGTATCTTTCTACTTCTGTAGAAGTTTATTTTAAGAATACCACATGGGTAAGACTCCTTTTTAATCCTGGAGGCGTATATTATGTTTTCTCTTCTGAATAATCTCAGTTGTGAATACTGTTGTTATGGAATCAATTGGAATCCTTGATTTGTTTTCATATGAATTCAACTTCAATTTAAACCTTTAATATAAGTAGTGGTTGAATTTGGCACTGTTGGAGCCCATGATATGTTGTGTGTTGGCTCGATTCTCGATTTTTGTCCTTGTTGTGATTTAGTAGGGATTAGATTGAACTGTATGTTGATGAGTATTTCGACTTAGTGGGATTGTTCTTGTGTTTGAGCATGATTATGTCTTCTATTAGCATGAATATTTAGTCATGTGCTTGACTGAAGTAAAGAGCTATTAACTGTACCTTGACAAGCGATGGCGTTGGATATATTCTCGTTTGTTGAATAATATGGAAGGTTATGTGGAGTCTATTTGATGGATTATTCATCACTGCCTTGTCACGAGAGCTAATGTGTTGTTCAGTAAGTTACAGGAAATTTTTATATATGTATTTGATGAACTGCAGTTCTTCCTGTGGTCTCGAATGGCTTAATCGCATGTGTATAATGTGATTGCATTACTCTTAAGTGGACGATACAGTCATGAGAATGTTTGGAAAGGACATCTGAATGTCTCAGTTTCTTTCTCTTCTGCTGAAAAGTATATGTTGATAAATATATATTTAATCGTTGGATTTGTAAAACATACTGATGGATTCATGAATTGTTAGGATATTCATTTTGTTGAATATAATGACATGTTGGATGTTGCTGTCCTTGGGATTCAGATGGAAAGTTGTTTTAGATACATTTGTTCTTCTTGGTCACTAATATTTATGATGAAATATCTGAAAAGTATCTAGGACTATTTAGTAACTATAATATGAGTTACGCATTTATAGTCATGTTTGTATTACAAGAGCATAGTCTGAAATATGTTTTCATGTTTGGTGAAACGATTTCATTTAAACAGGTTGTTCAATGAGAGTAATTGGTGGATTGCTTTTGTTTTAAGAGTTAGTGCTTATCATGCTCAGTTCATTAAACTGACCCGTGTTGACAATTTTTGAGATGGTTGCCGTAAGTGGTAAAAGCACGCAGATCTGAGAGGATGTTCAGATTGTTTAATTTGGTTTTATGATGAATTATAGCATGATTCTCTGAATGTACTACTTGAAGAAAGATGTTCTTTTGCTGTTGAGTATTGTATCAAGTATGCTAAATGCATAAAATGTATTTGATTAGCTTGAAAGGAATGAAAAAAGATATTTGTTACTTATGTGTTTGTATTCGTATCTTGATGGTTTTACCTTCTTCGGTTCGAATGATCTTGAGAGTATTATTATTATTGTATAAAGTGGAGACTTTGGTGATTATCTAAGTAAGCTTGCAAGATTATGTGACTGAATACTTATGATTGTTTAGTAGTTCTAGTATGTTCTATCTAAAGATAAATTGGAATTTAGATCACTGTCTTTCTGGAAGCTAGGGTTAAAATAAACCTGAGCAGGAAGCTAAACGAGCTGAATAAATTATTACTTCCTAGTCTTGATCTAAGTCAAGACAACGTTTAATTGGATTCTTAATCACTATATCTCGATACTAATAAGTAAGATATAAAATTCAGTTAAGAGAATTGATATAAACCTAAAAAGGGTTTGGTTAGCAATCTCATGTGAAGGTTGAGGGTTATTGTCCAATTTCGTTGATTTAGAATTATGTATATTCTATGAACTCCTTGAAGGGACCTCAAGTCTTAATAACTTCTCTTGTGTAATGGGTTTTACCTTGAAAGGTAATTCTAAGGTGAGGAACCCAGGGATTGGGAAAGACTAACCTTAAGGGAGAGTCTTGTAGTATAATTTTAACTCAACGTATGTAACACTTATTAATAAGTAGATCTTTTCGAGGCGGATTTAAAGGTTGACGGCACAAGTCAACTACAGGGTTGTACCTTCAAGAAGATTAGGATCTTCTCGAAGATACAACAATGCAAGTGACTTATGACGACACCCTTTGCATTTATCGTTAAGATTTACACCCTAAACTCGAACAAGTTACTCTGGGACTGATTAGGAATGTGGTCATGTTATAAGGCTGCCCTAGGAGACTCGGGGTATCTTGACACACTGGATTAACTAGGGTTGACCCAGTATGTCAGCGTATCCCTAGTCCTCAGGAGCATCCCTATACGTTGTCATCTTACTAATCCGTTCCTGAGTGAATAACTTGGGACAGGAGAGTCTGACAGAAGTCAGTATAAGACATTCTACATAACATAGGAATGGGGTGAAGGATGTATTCCAGATTGACAAGTATGCCCTCAAGGAATACGAGACATAAGCAGTATGTTTCAAATATTTGGCCAAAGTATCGCAAGATGCTGATTGCGTTGTCCTAAGTCACCTAGTCTAAGGGATGAGATGCCGATGAATAATGGTAACAATTATTTAGATAGGTTCCTTGGACAGAGCATTCTGAATCCCAAATTAGGGAAGAGAACTGCAAGAGTGATGTGTTAAATAAAAACGCCAACTCTTAATACTCATGAATAGATCGATAGATTACCGAGTCATGGAATGAATAGATCGGAGGTGCTCCGAGTTATTACAGCTGCATATGGTTATCTGTTGTGAGAATGGTTGTTTTTGATTTGTGAGTTCTAAATTATGTATTTAGAACCAGGAAGCATTTATCAAATTTTTTTTTTTTACTTGTTCTAATGTATAAAAATGAGGATGTTATAGTAGAAATGCACTAGGGGTTGATAGAAATACTATATTGTGAGACCATATGGTCCAATAGCTTTCCCTGTGTCATAAAAAAGTTACACTTCTAGGGGTTAAGAGATACCCCAAATTTTCTACATCTCTAAACTACCTTTTCTAGGTGCGTCATGTGATTTGCACTGTATTTTGAGAAAAATTGTTATGTCATCATGGTAAACCAAAATGAACTCATTGATATATCCTTTGAAGGCAATGCCCATGGTGTGTTAAAAAATTATGCCTACATTTGAAAGAACAAAGGGATCTTCTGATATGCATATGTTCCCCATTTGATTGTAAACGTTGTTTTGAACTTATACTCTTTCTTGATCATGATTTGATTGAAGACAAAATACCTATCCAACATGTAAAATCTCTACATGCCAGCTATAGTGTGTAAAATCTACTCCATAGAAGGCAAAGGATAATGATACTTCAAATATGAATTGTTCAAATCTCTGAAATTGATGCAAAGTCTAATTTCACCATTCTTCTTATGTACTATAAAAATATTTGTGACCCAAGTAGGTTACTTGATAGGAAAAATTATCCTTGCCTCAATGAGCTTAGAAAACTCTTTCCTCATGAGGGGTTCTATCCTTGGATTAACTCGCCTCTACTTCTGTCTGATGGGCTTGATGCTAGGATCAAGGCCAATGGAGTGTTGAGAAACTCTTGGATCAAATATTTTGAGGTATTCATATTCGCATGAAAATATATCACTGTATTTATGACATAGAGAAATGAAGACCTCTTTTTCATCATGCACACAAGATTTAATCAGAAGCAACTCCTTGTTATGCGCAATAGTGACTGGGGAGAAGTATTCTTGCACAACACATATATACTTTTTTCACCCTTGAATTCATCATCAGGGCTAAAAATTTTCTCTAAGGTGACTATCCCTTTAGGAAAATTATTTTTCTTGAGTTGAATCACTTGGTCACCATAGCTATCATGCAAGTTAGCTTGCATGCTTGAAGAGAACTCAACTTCATTATGAATGAAATGGACTATATGCGTGTCATTTTCAAACACTTACTAGCCGGTGTTGTATCTCGCATAGATGGCCTGATCACCATTTTGACATGTTGCATGTTTCCTTTGACAAAGTCCTCTACAGGTGAAAATTGTAAACCAAGTGCGACCATCTGAATAGCTTCCTTGTTCATCTTCCTTGGTACCACCTATAGGTTCTGGGAATTAAAGCTCTCAAGAAGGTCCCAAAATCTATGTTTATAAGTTTTGAGAAGATTATTATTTTCCACACACTTTTTTATGACTTAGTGGATGACCAATGTTTTATCTTCAAAGATCTACATCACCTTAATCCTTTAATTTTCAAAAATGAGCAGGCCATGTACCAATGCTTCATACTCTGCCATATTATTGGAACATGGAAACTACAACTAGTGTGAAAAAAAATAATTTATCATCCTTGTGATAGATGAGATCCACACCTACACCTATGCCATTCCTACTTCTAGATCCATCAAAGTACAACTTCCACAAACCAACATTTTCCTCATTATTTTTTAGCACGCGTGATAACACTTCTTCTTCAAGGATATAATAAGTGTCAATCCTAGTTTGAAAATATTCATTCTATTTAGCATATGGATCAAAATTTTGGTGCCTTTCTTCCCACTCATCTAGAAATAAATCAGGTACAAGAGGGGGAATAGATTGCTCTTTAAAAACTAGAACTTGTTCTTTTTGGATTAGGAAATTGGCTTGGAGAGGGGATGGGTCATATGACTCAACATGATAGGAAAAAAATGACTCATCTTGTATTGTAAACCAAGTACCATACCTTGTCTTGAGTAACATACGGGACCAATTAGAAGACAAGTAACCACCCACTTTAGCAGTAAAATCCCTTAATAAATAAAAGGAAAAAAAAAGGAGGAAGGTCAATGATTGACATGTACTGAGTTATTGTGAGGCTTGGAAATGCATGGAGGGTTAACTCAAGATACTTGATGAATCATAGGGTGGTAACATTTGAGACATTAATCTACAAGACTTCTTTGGATAAAGGTATCTACTTAAGACCTATGACATCAACAATATTCTTAGGTATAATAAAAGGAATAATGCTTGAGTTGATCATACAATTGTGGAAAAGGTGTTTGTATATGATCAAGGACATATAAAAGGGAGAGGTTTTTAATACTTTACTTACCTGCTTCTCCTCTTCCTGAAAGATATTAACAGCAGTGCACACAGAAGTTTTTCTAGAGCTTCATGTAGTAGGTCACATTGAGATGGAATGGCTAGGGATTCACACATTGTGACATTCACATTTGTATTCTTCATCTGGTCCAAATTTTTTAAGTGAACATCCATTTATTAATACATTTGGGGAACAACATCTTTTGTTAATTGTTTTAGGTGTAGAGGCAGGGGCCTTAGTTGGTGCAGAGGCTTGAACTACCAAAGGAGGGGTGTGTGATCATTTTAGATGAGTGTTGAATGAAACCTAACATGTAAGAACTTTCATGCCATGAATTCTAGGTTGATGAGCTATATCCTTGTTATTTTGAGGATCGATTTGTGTGATAGGAACTAAAGGTTGCGCACCTGACTCAAGTATTATCTTCTTATACCACGTGTTGTCAACAACCTAGGCACATAATTTATTTATGTCATCTATAACTTTATTAATTGCAAAGAAGTATTTGGTGACAAATAACATAAGGTTGACCTCAAAATATTCTGGATTTTTTTAATTTTCAGGCTTGTTTGCGCTATTGGAAAGCTCACAGTTAGAGGCAGCTTGAAGCATGTAAGCTTACTTGCACACAACACTAGCATAGTGGTTATGACTATGAGGCATATTACAAGGAAATCACCATTTGGACTGTTGCACCACATTGTTGTGTAATGGAACTAGTGTTTAGCTTGTGCTAGATGTAGGAAGAGGAAATAGAGGAGGAACTACTTGCAATGGAAGGTGCACATTAACATGCCATCTATAATTTTTTTGGTTTTTCCCTTATCTCTAATTTCCATATTTAGTTTTTAAGGTCTGATCGCTTTGGTTATACCCTTGATTACAACTATTTCTGAAGGCTTGTGCCTACTACTTCTCTTAAGATATAACTTTGTTGGATGGGTTCCTAATAAGCACCTCCATTTCTTCATTTTTATTTTTCTACATGGGAGAATAGGATGTGGATGTCGTGGGCTGAGTTATCTACTCAGGAATAAGGGCTACAGAAGGTTGGGGCATGTGAAGTGTTTCTAGGAATAAGGACGTAGGAGGCCTAGGAGCTAAATTTCCTACCTGGATGAGGTTATTTTCTTCCCTTATTGCAATATTGTAAGAAATAGGTAAGGTTCTATCCCCCATCGATTGAATCATGATTAAGATGTCAGTATTAAATGCCCTTAAATAATACAATAAACATATTGGGCTATAGGCCTTACCACTTGAGGGAGTTTGTCCCAAGTCTTCTGGAATCTAATATTAAAATCAATCATTTGTTCATTGGGCACTTTTTTTTGTATTCAGCTACTCCACCAAGGATAGGTGATCTAACTTATCCTCAAAATAGGTGTAAAGAGTTATTCCAAGCTCATCCCAAGTGGCAATAGATGCATGTCGTATGCTTCTATACCATTGAAGTGATTTTCCCTTGAGAGAATCTACAAGTAGTCTAACTACTACATCATCATGCATGATCAAATATATAGATCACACGTTGGCTACATCTTGGATGTGCTCAACGGGGGTGACTTAATTCTCACCAGTGAAGTATGGAATTATCTTGCGTGTGACTACTTTTATATCATGTTGCACGTTGAGAACAAGGGGACTTCTGCTAGTGAAGTTTACAAAGTTCTTAGGAGGTGGTGGAGGAGCTTCCATGATAGGTTGTACAAGAGGTCTACCAAGAGGAGGAGTGGAAAGTGCACGACGTGTTGGAGATGGAGATGCGTGCATGGTAGTTCTACTATGTATTATTCTTGGAGATAGCTTAAGGACTTCAAATGAATATTCAGCTACTGCACTCTGTCTAGTATGCAATCTTCTCATGAAAGGCATGCAAACTCTTAAAAATAGTAGATATGAGTGTTGGGAGTCACCAGATGTGTTGAAATAAGCCTCTAAAGGATGGAAATCACTAAGTCACACACAAGAACTTAGAAATAATGAAATTTAATCTTTCAATGTTTTTCTCACTGGGTGTGCTGTAAACTGTTGGTGCTCAAACTTATACCTATCTCAAATTAGGTTAAACTGAGTCATTGAGTTAACAATGGGGTTTTCTCCAAGTTGTGGGACCTTGTGCACTTGAGATAGACATCTGGAGAAGGATGGTTCCTCTACCTATTTCTACTGCTATAACTAATCCTAATGATGTAATGAAAATATAAGCTAAACATGCCAAGTGATAAGGGATAAAAGGATACATAGAAAGGGAAACTAAAACTAAAAAATGAGATAAAAATAGAAAGAAAGGGGATGCATACAATCATCTTTGAGAGAAAATGAGTTAAAATTCACATAGGAAGGATAGACATGCGTAACACATACCAAAACACAACTGCATAATCGTTTTTAATGGACAAAATCAGAAAAGGAGATGTAAGAGACATGAGAAGGCACGACAAACACACAATGTGAAAGAGAGGAAAGGAAGAATAATTTAAAAAGGTTAAGTTAGAGAATATCCACAAAATAATGCTTCTATTACTTTTAGAAATTCATAGTCTATTACAACGGCATATGAGGCCGATATCCACATGCAATGACCATATCTAAAGGTGTGTAACTCAAAATGGAAGGCAATGCCTATATAAACTGAAAGAATCCAACCCTTTTCAATGAGAAATGATCTTACATTTATAGATTAATCAATGAGAGAAAAATAGGAGGGAAAATCTGATTTGAATCTTCAACCACCAACAATCAACAATGAATGCCTGGAAATCCACCTGTAAATCTATCAAATGTGCTTCCCCATGTATTTTTAGAGTATAGGAGAAGGAAGGAGGTAGGATCTGAATTAAATTTGGTTTTTGGAGTGATTAGATCCTGCATTAATGGTTTGAGGGACATTTTCTAGCTTCTCACCTACCTATTTCAGCCTAGATTTGATCTTTGAGTGATCTAGAGTATAGCCCACATCATCAACTATTTTTCCATTTTCTGCCACATGTCACACTTTAGTTGGTTGCAAGGATTTGGTGCCCTATTGGTGGGATTTGATAGGTTGTGTGTGATATAATCATTATGAAAGGATGCCACATAACACAGAGATTGGCACAAATACACGCGCGAAAGAGAGATGCATGGAAGGAAAGATGAGGGTGCACCAAAGTAATACATGTGGAAGAAATAGAAAGAATACTTACATGATGAAAGTATATAAGAGGGTGTAATCATCATAGGGTATTGCATGGAAGCAAGAAGGTGGGCATGTAAGGATGCTAGGAAAGCATGATTTCTGGAAAGTAAGTCCAAGGCGTGTGCGAAGGGTGAATGAAATGACATGAGGAAGGAGAATGCGTAAGGAGTGCATGTAAGAGGAGTGGAAGAAGATAGAGGAAGTGAACAAAGGAAGGTGGAAGGCGTGAAGTATAAGAAAAGTGTGGGAGGGCACATGAGGAACTATAGTCAAGGAAACTGTGTAAAGTGAGCAACTAAAGAGTGTGCAACCTGTAATGTTGAACTTTAGAACCAGAATGGAGATGTAGGTCATCAAAATAACTAGGGGAGTTATTTTGGACAATAACAAATCAACCCCTATGCCTCATACCAAGTAGTTTCCCATACTTCTCCTTACATCATGTTACACTATGCAAACCCTTCCCTTACACGTGGTCATCCATCTGAGAAATTATCTTCAAATCCTTATTATCACCATCCTTCTCATTGTTTGTAGTAACTTTCTTCCAAGAAAATAATAATGTCATCCACCAACCACTTTACTTTAATACACGTACTTGCAATCCACACAACACTAAAAGTATGAATGTACCTCTACACATGAACTCAAAATATAGTATTAAGCTTCTTGCGTGCAAGTGTGCTTATTACAAAAAAACACTAAAATAAATTGAAAAAGCATAAATTTTTTTGAAAGGAAACCAATAAAAAGGGAAATATAATCTAAGTGGCAATACCACCTTACTAAAAACACCAAGAAGACTTATTTATAGTAAGTCTTTAGCCTACTCCCATTGAAGTAACCAGGAAATAGAGTGTCATCTAGTGCCTACAACTGACAAGCACATGATTCTAATATCTTTGTTATAACAAAATTCCCAAACCAATGAACTTTGAGTTTCCCTGGGTGACACACAAACTTTGAATCATATAGAAGAACCATATTTCCAAACCCAAATGTCTTATTCCTTATATGCCTATCATGTCAGGACTTTTATCTCACATTTTATGTCTTCTGGCTCCATTGAGCAATAGTGAGCTGCTCATCCAACTAGATCAATTTATCTATGCACTCCTCCAAAACTTGTTCGTCATCTAGTCCTCTTGTGCACACAATATGCAGGGATGGAAACATGAATTCAAGAGGTAGAACATCCTCAACGCTAAGCACTAAATGAAAGGGTGTGGCCTTATTAAACCTTTTGTAGGTGGTCCTATGTACCTAGAGTATAACAGATACTTTGGCATACTGGTATTTCCTTCCAAAATCACAAATACTTGTTAGTGTTTATCCCATAATCTTGTTGAAATCTTCAATAATACTATTGTCCTATGGGTGATAGGTTGTAGTCTTATGGTGTGCCACCATAAGTTATGCCAAGAAAATCCTGATTATCTCTTTTAAGAAATGAGTGCCCTTATCACTTGTTAAACTCAATAGACATACATACCTATTGATAATGTTTTCCCAGAGGAATCTCGCTACTATAGCACTTGTGAAATCCTTCATACGAGTTGCTTCTTCCCACCTTGTTAGGTAGTCTGTACAAGTTATAATATAGCACATCAATCCTATGCCTGAGTGGGGAAATAGGACCTACAAAGTCAATATCCCATTTCTCAAAAGGTTCAACACTTGCAATAGGCCTCAAAGGGGTCTCACCTCTGGTTCTAGGCTTCCCAAGGCACTGAAAATGGTAACACACCATAACATATTCTTAAGTATCCTTGTACAAAGTTTCCCACCAAAGGTTATCCAACATCTAGTCATTTTTATGCCCATTAAGAACAAGGAAATCCCATGCACACCAACCTATAACCCAACGGGCATTGGGAACTCACCTGAGGAACGCACGAGTGCCAAGTCCCTCCTTTATGTGAGTTATATGAGAATGCATTATTTACAACAAAAAATTAAGTGAATAGATTGGAAAGGAACCATACATTCATCTTAGAGCTTAGAACAACATCTAGACCAATGTGTTCATTCATATAATAAAAGAACTTTAGAACATAGATCTGAATCATAATATAAAATAAATGCACAAGGGTTTACACACACTGATATGAAATGTATATATATAACCGATCCATATAGATGTAAGTAGAACTAGAACCATACTTATATTCAGTTAAGCAT